>JAWQFJ010032223.1:25000-52500 GCA_034096865.1 Theodoxus fluviatilis | reverse complement strand
AAATAAAATGTAAAAAAAAATTTAAGTTCAGGCCGACCTACCGACCATGTGACCGTTACCATTTGTTTTCTTTGACCTTAGCTGTCTTCGCAGCAGGAATAGACACTTGTTTAGCGGCTTCTTGCAACATTTAAGCGAGGGCTAGGAGTTGAATAACCTGCTTGATTCGTAGATGCGTGCAGTGATGTTTTTAGGGTTAGACACGAGATTTGGCTACCAGTTTGTTGTTGCGCGTTGGTTGGGGTCAATCCCTCGAGGTGGATAGAACTCACGGTGGGATCTGATTGATCAAACCCTGTCCTGATGCCCCTCAGTACTTTAACTGCTTGGTGCAGCCCCAGGCATAGCTACTGGTGCAGGCCCCCAAACCCCAGGAGCAAGGGGTTCCAACTACTAGAGGAAGGGGGGGGGGGAGGGGGAGAGAGAGAGAGAGGGGGGAGGGAGAGGGAGGAGGGAGAGGGAGGACAGGGGGGAAGCAGCGGCTCCGAATGTCACTCTTTACATCGGCAGAGTGCAAGCTACGACCACCTCTATGATTCCAGATAAAACAATATGAGAGAGAAGACCAAGACATGGTAGTAAGGGGCAGATCTGTGCATGAAGGGAGGGTGGGGAGTGGGGAAAACAAGAAAAGGCAGTTGAAGGCTTGGGCAGAGGAGCAGAGAGAGGATGAGAATGCAGTCGTGCTAGAGTGCTTGTGTAGAGAGGATGAGAATGCAGTCGCGCCAGAGTGCTTGTGTAGAGGGGATAAGAATGCAGTCGCGCTAGAGTGCTTGTGTAGAGAGTATGAGCGTGCAGTCGTGCTAGAGTGCTTGTGTAGAGGGGATAAGAATGCAGTCGCGCTAGAGTGCTTGTGTAGAGAGAATGAGCATGCAGTCGTGCTAGAGTGCTTGTGTAGAGAGAATGAGCATGCAGTCGCGCTAGCGTGCTTGTGTAGAGAGAATGAGCATGCAGTCGCGCTAGAGTGCTTGTGTAGAGAGAATGAGCATGCAGTCGCGCTAGCGTGCTTGTGTAGAGAGAATGAGCATGCAGTCGTGCTAGAGTGCTTGTATAGAGAGGATGAGAATGCATCGCGCTAGTGTGCTTATGTAGAGAGGATGCGAATGCAGTCGCGCTAATGTGCTTGTGTAGAGAGAATGAGCATGCAGTCGCGCTAGAGTGCTTGTGTAGAGAGAATGAGCATGCAGTCGTGCTATAGTGCTTGTGTAGAGAGAATGAGCATGCAGTCGCGCTAGAGTGCTTGTGTAGAGAGAATGAGAATGCAGTCGCGCTAGAGTGCTTGTGTAGAGAGGATGAGCATGCAGTCGCGCTAGAGTGCTTGTGTAGAGAGGATGAGAATGCAGTCGCGCTAGAGTGCTTGTGTAGAGAGAATGAGCATGCAGTCGCGCTAGAGTGCTTGTGTAGAGAGAATGAGCATGCAGTCGCGCTAGAGTGCTTGTGTAGAGAGAATGAGCATGCAGTCGCGCTAGAGTGCTTGTGTAGAGAGAATGAGCATGCAGTCGCGCTAGAGTGCTTGTGTAGAGAGGATGAGCATGCAGTCGCGCTAGAGTGCTTGTGTAGAGAGAATGAGCATGCAGTCGCGCTAGAGCGCTTGTGTAGAGAGGATGAGCATGCAGTCGCGCTAGAGTGCTTGTGTAGAGAGGATGAGAATGCAGTCGCGCTAGAGTGCTTGTGTAGAGAGAATGAGAATGCAGTCGCGCTAGAGTGCTTGTGTAGAGAGGATGAAAATGCATTCGCGCTAGAGTGCGTGTGTAGAGAGGATGAGAATGCAGTCGCGCTAGCGTGCTTGTGTAGAGAGGATGAGAATGCAGTCGCGCTAGAGTGCTTGTGTAGAGAGGATAAGAATGCAGTCGCGCTAGAATGCTTGTGTAGAGAGGATAAGAATGCAGTCGCGCTAGAGTGCTTGTGTAGAGAGGATAAGAATGCAGTCGCGCTAGAGTGCTTGTGTAGAGAGGATAAGAATGCAGTCGCGCTAGAGTGCTTGCGTAGAGGATAAGAATGCAGTCGCGCTAGAGTGCTTGTGTAGAGAGGATAAGAATGCAGTCGCGCTAGAGTGCTTGCGTAGAGGATGAGCAAGCAGTCGCGCTAGAGTGCTTGTGTAGAGAGGATGAGAATGCAGTCGCGCTAGAGTGCTTGTGTAGAGAGAATGAGAATGCAGTCGCGCTAGAGTGCTTGTGTAGAGAGAGAATGACAGCGGTGCGCGCTGAGCGTGCTTGTGTAGAGAGATGAGAATGCAGTCGCGCTAGAGTGCTTGTGTAGAGAGAATGAGATGCAGTCGCGCTAGAGTGCTGTGTAGAGAGAATGAGCATGCAGTCGCGCTAGAGTGCTTGTGTAGAGAGGATGAGCATGCAGTCGCGCTAGCGTGCTTGTGTAGAGAGGATGAGAATGCAGTCGCGCTAGAGTGCTTGTGTAGAGAGGATGAGAATGCAGTCGCGCTAGAGTGCTTGTGTAGAGAGAATGAGCATGCAGTCGCGCTAGAGTGCTTGTGTAGAGAGAATGAGCATGCAGTCGCGCTAGAGTGCTTGTGTAGAGAGGATGAGAATGCAGTCGCGCTAGAGTGCTTGTGTAGAGAGGATGAGAATGCAGTCGCGCTAGAGTGCTTGTGTAGAGAGGATGAGCATGCAGTCGCGCTAGAGTGCTTGTGTAGAGAGGATGAGAATGCAGTCGCGCTAGAGTGCTTGTGTAGAGAGGATGAGCATGCAGTCGCGCTAGAGTGCTTGTGTAGAGAGGATGAGAATGCAGTCGCGCTAGAGTGCTTGTGTAGAGAGGATGAGCATGCAGTCGCGCTAGAGTGCTTGTGTAGAGAGGATGAGAATGCATCGCGCTAGTGTGCTTATGTAGAGAGGATGCGAATGCAGTCGCGCTAATTAATGTGCTTGTGTAGAGAGAATGAGAATGCAGTCGCGCTAATGTGCTTGTGTAGAGAGAATGAGCATGCAGTCGCGCTAGAGTGCTTGTGTAGAGAGAATGAGCATGCAGTCGCGCTAGCGTGCTTGTGTAGAGAGGATGAGCATGCAGTCGCGCTAGAGTGCTTGTGTAGAGAGGATGAGAATGCAGTCGCGCTAGAGTGCTTGTGTAGAGAGAATGAGCATGCAGTCGCGCTAGAGTGCTTGTGTAGAGAGAATGAGCATGCAGTCGCGCTAGAGTGCTTGTGTAGAGAGAATGAGCATGCAGTCGCGCTAGAGTGCTTGTGTAGAGAGAATGAGAATGCAGTCGCGCTAGAGTGCTTGTGTAGAGAGAATGAGCATGCAGTCGCGCTAGAGTGCTTGTGTAGAGAGGATGAGCATGCAGTCGCGCTAGAGCGCTTGTGTAGAGAGGATGAGAATGCAGTCGCGCTAGAGTGCTTGTGTAGAGAGGATGAGAATGCAGTCGTGCTAGAGTGCTTGTGTAGAGAGAATGAGAATGCAGTCGCGCTAGAGTGCTTGTGTAGAGAGGATGCGAAAGCAGTCTCGATAATGTGCTTGCGCGGTTCCCCCATCCTGTCAGATGCTATTTCGGCGTCGAGTTCCCGCTGTGAACGTAATGTGCACTGTCTCTCGTCTAACTAGGTCTATTCCTTTTTGCTGTGCTTTGCCGGCCTAATAGCTCATACTCACGTGAATTGTTTACCCCACGCCGAGACGGCTACTGACATGATGTGTGAGATGGATATGCACACAAGCGTGACTGCACCCTCACCCTCAATATGCTCCACCGCCCTAACCTAGCTATTACTTTTCCTTGCTTCCCCCTCCTTCTGATGCTACTGAGCCTCACTACCTTGGCCCATATTCACAACGGCGATTTATCGGCGATTTATTTTAACCCCGATTTATCTCTAAACTCAGACGATTCCAACTGCCTGTTCCGCTCTCCCTTGGCTGGAAACCAGTATATATAGCAAAGCGCAACCTAGGATCCTCTGACGAGCGTACCTTATCGAACCGATCAAGATAACGCGGGGCTAGGGGATAAATCGAGTGTTAAAAAGATAAATCGCCGTTGTGAATACGGGCCCTTGTCTTGATCTTCTTTCTCGTCTTGTTTATGTCTGGAAGGATGGAAGTAGCCATAGCACTCTAGTTGGTCGCGATTGAATAAGCACTACCACCACCACTACGTAGTAGTAGTCGACGTGGTAGAAGTAGTTGGTAGTAGTAGTAGTAGTAGTAGTAGTAGTAGTAGTAGTAGTTGTAGTAGTGATGGTAGTAGATGGGTCGAGCAGGGAAAGTTAGCGAAGAGAAACCCACTTTCGGCCCTCTGAGTTGTGAAAGGTGCTGCAGAGACTGTTCAATCTGGCCTTTCTAAAAACAATTGTAAAATGAAATAAGTTCAGGCCGACCTACCGAAACACACACACCCTTTTGGGGGGTTCATGTTATCTAAATCACAACTATCCCCCCCACTCCAGTACTTCTGCAACTACAACTGTTTACTACTACTACTACTACTACTACTACTACTACTACTACCACTACTTCTACTACTACTAATATCACTGCAGCTACAACTGCTACTATTACTATGACCACTACCAATACCACAACAACTAGTAGTTACAACGAATTGTACTCCTTGTGCACGCGACGTTGGAACGCTTTCCGCAGATGAAACCTGCCATTGAGGCCTTGACCTGCAGGCGAACACGTACAAGCAACCACTGTCCTGAGCACCAAGACCCGCCTTGCCCGGGTGCTTACCCACTTGGCAATTATCGCTGTGGCTCTCAGTTGTGATCTGCACAAAGTCTCGTTTAAGTATGCATTGTGTTCTGCGTTTGAAACCAGACTGTGGAGAGCCACGTACTCGCAGCAGACATGGGCACAAGCAGCTCAGTCCAGGCAAAGGTCATGGGAAATGACCTCTGAAAAGAGTTTCGAATCCGGGTAGAGTGCATCTGATTGGTGCTCTCTTTAATTGGATGTTAAGATTTTTTCATAATCTATATACAATGGCATGAAATGAGCATTGATCGAGGAAATTTGAATAACGGGTCCCTAAGAATGTTTCCGATCGATTTTACCGCAAATCAGCTTAAATAAAACGATCTGTTTCTATCGCAAAACGGCGATGAGATGGTCAGTCATCAGATGCTTCCTAATAAACTAATTTGGCACGTATGCCCGTGTTTGCAAATTCTATCTTCCTGTCTTTTTCTTAGGTTAAAAAGTTGTATTGCAGTGCACCACATCCGCAACGTGAGCTACTGTCGATGAGCACGGCGTAGCGGGAAGAAAGCATGTTGAATGTACTAACTATCGAGGAAACCATACGATTTAAACATGCGAGTAACGTAAACGGCAGAGACAGCATGTGCATACAGTCACACATACATATGCACTTCCATACACGTAAACATGCATGCGCGCGCGTGTGCACACACACACACACACATACATTCATAGGCCTACACACATACCACCGAGCATGCGACACAGTAACAGACCAGTGCAAAAAAATAAGGACATGCAGACAAATGAGTTAAGATTTTTTTAAAGCACAACGCGGAAGTAAAAACGGCACGGGGCCGTAAAGACACTGGAAAAGGACAAGAATAAAACCATCCACATTCATCAATTTGTCTCGCGTACATTTAAAAAAGAGCACAGAAACACAACAGATATGTTGCAATAACTGAAAATCACACCCAACAAATTAGCAAACGGCTGCGATTAGTAAATTCCGCAGGGGCATGAATATCCATGAATAACGTGTATAAATCTAGAATGTGAAAGAAGGTCCTAGTTTTTCAACACCTTGCATATGGACGGCGGCGGCGGCGGCGGCGGCGGCGGCGGCGACGGCGGTGGTGGTGGCGGTGGTGATGGTGGTGGTGGCGGTAGTGTGGATTTTTTTGTTTTAACTCGCGTAGTTCTGACGCTTGAGCCAGGGTCGACTCCAAGCATCAAATGCAGCGAACAGAATGTCCTCAGGACAGCATCGGGTCATCATGACCTGCTCTTTGCATGGCATATCCATAGAATGCGGACATGGTCATCCTGGAGACACTACGAGACGACCCTGCTGTCTTGAAGGAGACAGTGCCTAACCCTGGATGGAATGCCATGACCCAACTTGCAACAAAAGCCCTCCATTCAGCCTTGAGAGGCTTTTAATTGTCTCTGGCAACTCCATTCTCTCCAGCTCACTCCTGCTCTCTCTGGAGGACAGAGCGCTTGGCCCTTCACAGAATCTGGTATACTCACCACGAAACCCCCCCCCCGTCTCCAACCCTGAGTGGGTTTGCATCAAGCAATGTTCTTCCTTACAGTCCTTGCTATTGTCCCTTGTAAGAAACTGTGCATCAAATATGATTTAAAGTGTATAAGTGAGGAAAAGACTGAAAAGGAGGGAGGGAGACAGACAGACAGACAGACAGGCACAGAGACAGACAGACAGACAGACAGACAGACAGACAGACAGACAGACAGACAGACAGGCAGGCAGGCAGGCAGGCAGGCAGGCAGGCAGGCAGGCAGACAGACAGACAGACAGACACATAGACAGGCACACAGACAGTCTGATAGACACATACAGACACACAGTCAGACAGACATACAGTCAGACAGACACACTGACAGCACTAGAGATCGCTGTTTTAGACGGCCGCTGGTGGGTGAACAAAACTTGATCAACATTTAGCCCTCAAAGAAAAAATGAAAGAATGAATGAAAGAAATGAAAAGGCAAGCATATATAATAAATAATATGAATGAATGAATGGATGAATAAATGAATGATTGAATAAGCAAATAAATAAATAATAGCCATATGTTTGGCAACTCCACCTCATGTCCAGCAATGGTTCTTTACTACGTTCTGTTTTCCAAACTAATGCAGCAGCACTCCTCCTGATTGAACAACCAAAACAGTAGCATGTGGGTCAAACTGACCTGCAAATGATCACAACTCTATTAACAGAAAGATAACATGCAACACGTGCGATTGCAAGGAGGCTACGATAGCGAATGCTGAATGCTTGCGCTCTCTCTCTCTCTCTCTCTCTCTCTCTCTCTCTCTCTCTCTCTCTCTCTCTCTCTCTCTCAAACCAGAACATATGCAAAGTTGTGTTTCGACAATAGCAAAATAAAGGTAATTAAGGATAGAGCAGAATCACAGGAGTTCAGTAACCAGCTCGCAAGAACCTTGACATCAATTGATAGCTCTATCGATGTCGCTGTCGCGCAGTTTACTGAAATGCTGACCTGGTGTGCTGACTACTTGAAAAAGGAAATAAGGGTTAATGACAAAGCACCACAAAGTCCACAATCTCCGTGGTGACAAATACTGTCTTGAAATGAAAAATCTGGCCCTCAAGTCTCTGAACATTTCAGGAAGTTCAAATCAGCAGGTAGCAAAGAAATCTACATACAGAACCGACGCAGGTACAAAGACCTTATTAGAGAAAAGAAACGCAGTTATTTCGAGGAAGTGCGTAACACTCTTTTGAAGAGTCAGCAAATTCTCAGTCATTCTGGGCTGTTGTAAGAAGCTTCACACGACGCTCTAGTCCTCGAACAAAAATCACTATTGATGATTGGAAGTCTTACTTCGAGGCAATGTTCCGCGCCCGTGTCCATGACGAATACGAAGAGTCAGATCTGGAAGTGGTGCGATATGAATTATTAGACGGTGAGATTAGTAGGGAGGTAGCGCCATAGGTAGATTAAAACTCAAGAAGGCACCCGGTTTCGACGGGCTGCCTGGAGGTTGTCTTAAGGCAGCTCATCAAAAGATAACCCCATTTCTGACCAAACTCTTTAATGCTATTTTTGACTCTCACTATTTCACGGAGGCATGGTCAAAATCAGTGATTATCCCATTGCACAAGAAGGGAGATGTGCAAAACGTGGAGAACTATAGGGGCATATCGTTACTATGTGCACTAAGTAAGGTGTTTACCACCATCCTTGCAAGACGACTGCGTGTTTGGATGGAGCAGGAAAATAAGATATGCGACGAACAGGCTGGGTTTCGATCCGAGTACTCTACAGTTGACCATATATTTACACTGTATTCTATGATACTGAAGTCTGTATATGGCGATAGGCGTGGGAAACTCTATGTTGCGTTTGTAGACTACAGAAAGGCGTTCGACTCCGTCAACCGGAAGAAATTATGGGAAGTTCTTAAAGACGCTCGCCTTTCTACAAAATTCCTGTTAATGTTAAAGGCCATTTACACCAATGTACAAGCACGTGTTCGTTGGGGCCAAGAGCTATCTGAATCCTTTAATTGCCCAGCTGGTGTAAAACAAGGGGCAATTGAGAGTCCTTCAATTTTTTCTTTGTACATTAACACAGTCGCAAACTGTGTAAGAAAGAAAGGCAAACACGGGGTACAGGTGATACCCGGCATGATGGAAGTCCGTTTACTACTATTTGCCGACGACATCGCGTTGATAGCCACTACACCTGCAGGACTTCAGAACCAACTTAACATCGTGCATGTATCAAATAAGTTAGACCTTAAGGTTAACACCGACAAAAAAAGTTATGATGTTTAGAAGAGGTGGACAACTGGCATTGGGAGAAAGATGGTTCCTAGACGGGTCCCAGCTGGAGGTGGTTAATCATGATAAATACCTCGGTAAATACCATTTCGATCATCTGGCGACTGCATGTCTGTTTCAAAATGTTGCTGTTTCTAACGTCATTTGGTCAAATATAGTTCTGGTTTAATTAGAATAGCTTAAATACATCATATTCAAGAAGGGGATAACGATATGTATGCTCATTTATAAGCCATTTCGTAGCCATTAGCGCCATTTCGGTAAATAGCATGACCGAAATCTTCGAATCGAACGTGGTTGGTAAATTTCTTTCTCATCAATGCAACTAGTGAAGTTAAAGGTAGTAGTTTTGTATTGCGACTCTACACCAACCCGAGGCGCTCAATCCGTTTTAAACTTAACTACCTGATCACTGGAACACTTGATCAACATTTTACAGGCACCTGACAACAGACAGATACGACGCTCATTGTCATGCAGATGCCAGCACTTCCCGAGCTGTCACCTCCACCGTTGAATCCTCTTGCTCATAGATCTTAATTTCGTCTAAATAACACGAGTAGTATTTATTCATACCCCTGTCTATCACAGTCTGAGAAATCTTCTCACTGTCTGGCAAAAATGAGTCACAAATGCTGTCCGGAATACAACAACGATTCAGTTGGCGTTCGCGTCGAAGCCAATTTGCCGCCTGCATGTGATACCACGCGATCTCCCGCGAGAAAGGGGTGTGTCGTGGATGGGTCAATACGTTCCCCGCTGTCGGTATCGTTGGACTCATGTTTCAAAAAGGCCTAAATAAATAGACATGTGTCCCTCTCTTGTCCTCACTCGCTCGCCCACTCCCTCACTGTTGCGTTGTAATCTAAACCAACACCATTAATCCATCAAATGCAAGACATTCGAAAAAGTATCTCAAAAACGCTCCACACATCGGCTCTGGTAACAATAGCGGATGTTTTGTAACAGAACCCAGTCCTTCTTTATCAATCAGCCAGCTGTGCCGCCTTCTGTCTCTCAGAAACGTTCATACTCACCTAACACGACTGAGGGGCTTAAACATTGTCATCAGCCAATCCACGTGCAACATACGCCCTTTGTCCCCCTCCATCAGCCGGAGTCCCTGGCTGCCAAGCTTTCGGGACCTACTTCAGCAGCTCAGCCACCGAAGAGGCTACCGGGTGCATGACAGGGTCAGCCGATCATTCATCTGTATTAGTCTGAGAAACCATCTCTACACGCACCTACGAATCCCACAGATAAATCATAACTTAGCCCTCATTCGCCAATTCTTCTGGCCATAGGACCTCCTTCTGAATCGTTAACTCTTGCTCGAAGCCGCTCAAAAATGACCCCAATAACAATCTGCGTGACATCATGTATTACACAATTGGCAAGATGTAGACTCTTTATCTGCATCTAGTAGTCAACAGGAAGTGACGTTTGAGGAGAACCACTCAGTGTTGGTCAAACCTAACTGCCCAGGGGGAGCTAAGATCAGTTGTATTAGGAAGCATCCAGGCAGACAGACTGCTGACGTAGTCGTCGTAGTAGTGGTAGCAGCAGCAGTAATAGTAGTGGTAGTAGTAATAGTAGTAGTAGTAGTACTAGCAGTAGTAGTAGTAGTAGTCATGGTGGTAGTGGTGGTGGTAGTGGTGGTGGTGGCGACGGTGGTAATGATGAAAATAGGGGGTAAAGTGAACAGCGGTTTGAGACCCAAACATGAATGATAAGTCGCTATATAAAACCACACCTTTGCCTTCAGTAATAGGGTAGTAGAAGAAATAGAAGCAGTAGTAGTAGTGGTGGTGGTAGTAGTAGTGGTTGCTGGCTGTTGTCGTCGTTGCTGTTGTACCAGTACGTAGCATTGTTGATGGTGGTGATGTTAGTAGCAGCATTAGTAGCAGCAGCAGCAGTTAGTAGTAATAGTTATTGACCCATCCACACGGCCCACGTGGTCGCTGGGCTTAGCCAATCGCTGACGCGGAACTAGTCTATTTTTAGCGCAGACTTCTCTGGCTCACACTCGTATCACAAATACGGCACTGTCTGGAAGCAGCGTCTCTTTGACTCCATCACGCGTTTTCGCTTCGGTTCTAGCCTATCGCACAACCACAACAAAATGGTTGTTCACTGCCAGTGGGGCACATGCTCTGGTGATCAACGATATCCCGATAAAATAGTAGGAGGCAAATAGCACCAATTTCCCTCTGTAAAAAGCAGAAGAGCCGATGCCACGGCGTGGATCAAGGCGTGCTGCCGGCCACACGATCAGCTAAATCTCAACCGGCTTAATAAAAACAAAGGAGTCTGCACGGGGGTGAGTCTCAGATCTGCATTTTAAATTGAACATTACTGATATTTAACATAAGTTTATTCATTTCTAGGCTTCAGGAAGCAAATTTTGGGAGGGAGCGTGAGGGTTGAGTGAGGATAGACGTACACTAACGCTTCATTGCGAGGATGATGGTTATGTACCTTACCATCTCATTACACAGATTTTCTGTCGTGATGGTAGTTCTGAGATTTTGGGTAGAACACGGTTATACAAAGCTCCAGGATTAGAACAGCATATATCCCATCCAACGTAAGCGAAGAGCAAAGGTCCACCCCTGTCTCGATCAAGTCTTCGAATCGAGCATGATTGGTAAATTTCTTTCTGCACGGTGACGGTTACATCTAACGAACGAAATATTTTACAGACAAATTCAGTAACGCTAGTTCGTCGAGATCAAAATAGGAGTCTAAACCTTCCAGCAATGGTAGAATCTTGCCTGTCGTATAGATCCTGCGCAGATTTTTCGTCTCACTCAGTCACTTCACATCGTAGCTGGGCAGACTTAACGGCGTCCATAGACGAATTCAAAGCCTATCAGACTGCGTCGATTACTCACATGCTAAGTCCAGGCTGCCAGCGGTGTAGATAGTCCTAGTACTCCACAAATATCACAAGTGACATTGACAAGAATCCCTGTGTGCAAGGAAGGCAAAACAAGCCCACAAAGTCACTGAACATAGTGTTTTTGTCACAGAGCGAATTTTCAAGCTGCCGCCATTCGGCAATAGTCAATTCAATTTCTTTCTCATCAATGCAACTAGTGAAGTTAAAGGTAGTAGTTTTGTATAGCGACTCTACACCAACCCGAGGCGCTCAATCCGTTTTAAACTTAACTACCTGATCACTGGAACACTTGATCAACATTTTACAGGCACCTGACAACAGACAGATACGACGCTCATTGTCATGCAGATGCCAGCACTTCCCGAGCTGTCACCTCCACCGTTGAATCCTCTTGCTCATAGATCTTAATTTCGTCTAAATAACACGAGTAGTATTTATTCATACCCCTGTCTATCACAGTCTGAGAAATCTTCTCACTGTCTGGCAAAAATGAGACACAAATGCTGTCCGGAATACAACGCAACGAGTCAGTCGGCGTTAGCGTGGAAGCCATTTTGCCGCCTGCATGTGATACCACGCAAGCTACAGCGAGAATGGGACGTGGCTGTGGACGGGTCAATTGCTGTTGATGCTAGAGCTGCTTCTGTTGTATTGTTATTGTGATGGTAGTGGTGGTGGTGGTGGTGGTGATGGTGCTGGTGCTGGTGCTGCTGCTGCTGCTGGTGCTGCTGGTGCTGCTGCTGCTAATTCTGTAACATTTTCCTGTGTCGTTTATTACGCCACACAAGCATGCTCACGGTGCAACAACATTCACACGTTGAATAGTGTATCTTAAGCTCAGATAAGCTTCTGCTGTCTTTCCCCGGTTAAGGCCATGTTTTGACAACCCATCTTCTGTTCAAAACTCATTCCTTTCGCATTTGCGAGCTTTTCCTATGAACTAGACAATCATGAACATGTCCGTCTGAGGTATACACATATACATGTACACGATTTTCAAAACGGCGTGGCACTCACAGAATGTTGGGTGAGAGGAAAATATGCAAACATGAACGCACATTCATAATTATTGCTATCTTTACTCGCTCAGAGAGAGGACAAAAATATTGTTGACGGTTGAGCATCTTGCCCCGTCATGGCCTAACAACTTATGGCCCATGCAGAAGCACATGCAATGATTATTGTTATCAACTCAAGAGTCGGTGATTCCAACGTGAATTCTATGAGTTAATAAGCAACGCATCGGTCTGGCCATATCCTGTGCAGTAAGTTTACGAGGGCAAATAATAGCAACAAATTTACCCACAAAGGAATTTTATTAATAACACTTTTCAAGCTGTCACTGCATGTTCTTTTTCTTGAGAAAATTTCTCCGCTACAGCTATCATGAAAATGAGTCCCGGCTACGAAATCAGTGGCAATTTAACTTGTCGCTTTCGCCATGTGTCTCGTTTAATTACGCCACAAGCGACAGGGTTATGGGGTTACGTTCTGATCCATGACCTGATGCATAGTAATACGCATACACATACAAGGATGTCGTATGTCATTCATCATCCAGACTCCATGAGGTTTTCGAACTGTTGTCAACGTCTCTCGCTTCTCTGCGAGTACAAGGTTGACTAATTTAATTCCCTCTGACAGTCAAGCTATGTTGACGATAGGGCTTTACTGATATATTACGGCCAGTGCTCCCTGTCGCTTTAATTTTGGCTCCCCTTAACGTTCAGCCTGCCAACGCCTAACAGGTTTGGAACGCCAGAGATAAAAGCTTTCCAAAAGTTAGAAGCGGTCATAGTGATACCGCAATCTGAGACCTATATGTACAGAAATGGTGTTAAACGGCATGACAAATTTGAGTCAACAAGCTGAGCAGGAGTCAATGAAATAAATCGCGCATTGTACTGTGTCCCCTCATCGGTAAACAAGTACAGACGGAGCGGTTTGTCGGCGACCAGAGACAGAGAAATCACCGTAACACAAGCCTCTTCAGAACAGCGTGTTTGAGTCGTGATACGAGTCCGCTACATTTCAACCACTTCATATAAACAGTGTCTGACAAGCTCGCTCATTCACAAAGTCAGTCGAAAATCAACAAACACATTTCAAAGCCATGCAAGGATGCAAGACAACCCAGGGGACAAACGAGAAATAAAATCGACGTACCGGCTGCCGCAAATGTGGCTAGGCAGAACGCGACCAAACGGGGACTGTCGTCTGCTTCTCAAACACACTTCCTGTGTGCTGAGCTTCGTAGAGATAGATGATAGGAGGGCCAGACGGCCTCGTGCCGCTCCTATCTCTCTAGGTCCCAGGGAAGGTGGTCAGGTGCGCCCCCTGGCGACCCCAACCCCTAACCCTGGATCTTTGCAGATAGTCTCAGAGGTCAGGCCAACGGTAATATATTCAATACAGTCAATAAATTTGGGACAGCAGGCACCTCATTCACATCTGCATCAACTCGCTCAAATGACCGCAACGTCTACAGGCATATCTGTACTTGTAAGTGCATGAGTGTGTGTGTGTGTGTGTGTGTGTGTGTGTGTGTATGTGAGTGTGTGTGTGTGTGTGTGTGTGTGTGTGCGTGTGTGCGCGCGCGCAGGTATATGCAAGTATATGATGGTTAATGTGCATAGCATATCTGTAGGTGTCAAGGAAGGAGTGTATAGGGAATTGAGAAGACTAGGGAATGAGGGGAACTACGTGATGAAGTTGATGTGCGGAAGGTGTGCGCGCGTGCGTGCCTGCCTGAGTGTGTCTGTGAGTATTTGCATGTCTGTTTTTCTTTTCTTCCGTCTGTCGTCTACTTATCTGTCAATGATTAAATCCCCCCCCCCTTCTCTCTGTCTGTCTGTCTCACTCTCTCTCTCTCTCTCTCTCTCTCTCTAAATTAACGTAATGTATGACACAGACTTTTCCCGAAGATTGGAGTCGATCGATCAATGTCCCAATACATAAAAGTGGGAATACCCTTGTTACAAGACAGCTTGTGGTTCTTTGGTGTGGCTTACTCCCCCCCCCCCCCCCCCCCCCCCCCCCGAGGGCTGGTGCTGATGTCATCAAGAGAGGCCAGCACTACAGGGAGCTGGAGTCCATGAGAGGTAGAGGGCAGATGTCACCCATCCTTCTTCCCATATAGGCATGGCCTTGCCACAGATGATTCCACTTCACGCCATGAGCAGGAGAGCAGAGAGTGCCGGCCCCGAGTCAGCAGACAGCAGCCTTTTTATTCTCTCCCCCACGTCTCCATTCAAAGTCCATTCAAAGTCTCTAGGAATTCACTCCCTCTAAACCAATAGGGTAATAGGGAATTGGCGCGTGCTTGGCCAGCACATTTTCCCCACTCTAACTTTAAAAGTTGGTCAATCACGTTGAACGTCTATACGTTGAATTTCTCAGTGTCAAGGATACTCATACCGGAAGCTCGGCGCCTTAATTTGAAACGGTTCACTGTTTCATCATGAGGCTTCACCACATGCACAGCAAACTACTTTCAAAGCATGGCTGGTTTTCTAATACTACATTTATTTGAGGCCTGGCTGGCTTCTACATTCTTGACTTACTTGACTTAGTCCTCTTCGCTCCGGTCGGAGCATAGGGCCTTCACTGCAAGTCTCCACCTCTGTCGGTCTTGGGCTGCCCTCTTTGCCTCTCCCCATGTCATCCGGACTGTCCTCAGCTCTGCCTGCCATAATCCAATCCTTGTCACGGTCTTGGGGAAGAGAAGGTTCATCGGCGAGTCAACTCCCTCTCGGGTTTGGTTGATCCGCTTCATACACTCTCCCCCGGGTCGTATACCTTTATCATCTGAGGTTTCCTTTGCAGTGTTGGTTTCTGTAGCAAGAAGCGTTTTTCCAGGGTGGGGTTGCTAGCCCCACGCCCAACCCTCCTCCTTTCGCAAACGGGCTTGGGACCGTCTATGGCGGAGTTCTACATTCTTAAGTGTCCATTATTTAACACATGCATAAACATGCAATTCATAACAGTAGTAGTGTGATAGTTCATCATCTGACAACTCACACAGAGAACAGGGAGAAAGGATCATTTTAATGTACACACCATGCAGTAAATCCGTCACCTTGATTCCACTTGTGTACAATTCTTAATAATGCGGAAAGGACGTACCGTCATACCCTTGACCCCCAAAACTACAGAGGTATTTCACTGCTAAGTATCATAAGCAAATTGTTTTCATCAGAATTGATGAATCGCCTACAGAACTGGGTGGAAGACAATAGCAAACTCTGTGTAGAGCAGCCTGGTTTTCGAAGGGATCATTCAACCGTAGATCATATTTTTACACTGCATGCCGTGATAACTATGTTTGTTTATGGTGGCGGAAGAGGAAAGTTGTATGTTGCATTTATCGGTTATATGAAAGTTTTTGACTCCGTGAATCGCACATGTCTCTGATCTGGAGTATGCTTGTAATATTGGGTATTTCTACGAAACTCATTAAAATGTTAAAATGAATGTATGATAATGTACAGGCATGCGTCAGAAGGAACGGTAGCAAGTCAGATTTGGAACAAAACAAGGCGCCCTAGAGAGTCCGATACTATTTTCCTTATTTATTACATTTGTTGTTGAGTTTGTTCGAGAACATGGTAAACACGGGGAAGACAGAAATATTTTCTCTTAACTATGCAGATGATATTGCGTTGCTACCTCCCCTGTGGACCTGCAGACCCAGATAAACAACTTATCTTATGCGTCTAAACAAGTTGGTCCTGAATTAATACCGAAAAAAAGAAACTCGTGGTTTTTCGTGCGGGAGAAATGTGGTTCCTTGACGGAGCTCGCCTTGAGGTGGTAAACTCTTTTAAATACCTTGGGTACACCTTTACGACCAAGTTGTCAGAGAGTGTAGCTCTGGACAGCGTTGCCACAAAGACAAAGCAGAAAACCGTATCAATACTTAAGATGATGCGGACACTACACAACCGATCTGAGCTGTGGGGTTTAAGGGAGCACACAAATGTTGAGAAAGCACACCTGTTTCCGTACAATCGATTTTTGAACGTAGATACTAAGACATCAAATCATTTAGTCTATGGTGAAACGGGTAGATTCCTTCTCGTAGTGAATAGCACAGTTAGGGCCTTTAAGTACTGGTTTAGACTCCAAAGATTGCAAGATGACAGATTACTGAGACAGGCACTCCTCATGCTGAAGGCATATCAGTTCTTAACGAGATAAACTGGTTAAAGTCAGTAAGAGACTGTGTAAATCAAGATTTGCCTTTGATTGAAGAGAGGAACAAATAATGAAAGGAGCTTTTTCAAAAACTTACTAGTCAGACTACAAGACTGCTCCAGGCAGGAATGGCACGGTAGAATAAATGAAAGTGAGCGTTTCCTACTATACAGTGTCCGTAAAGATTCATTCGAATGTGAGCATTATCTTGGTACCACAGAAATAGGAAAGTTTAGGGGTGCAATAATACACCTCAGAGTTAGAGTAGGAATAAGTGACCTGTGCACTCACAACACTTTCAGTGGAGAAGATACACACTGTCCATTTTGTATAGATCATGTAGAAGATGAAATTCATTTCCTGTTAAAATGCGAAATATATAAGGATCATTGAGGAAAATATGTAAAAAGGTATATCCAGTATTTAAATAGTAGAAGCTTTACCTTTTTGATTGATGGACGGGGATACATTAAAACGAAACATGTTGCTATGTTTATACATTCTGCGCTCAAACGCCGTCGTCAATATCTCCAAGTCGAGCAATCTTTGTTGTACTGTATTATTTGAGATCCACAGTCAACCCGAATGTAAAAGCTAAAATCGACCATTCCCCACCCCACCCTTCTACCCGCCTTGAACCATGGTTGCTTAATCCACAAAATAACTATTTGTTTGTACATGCATAAGCACACCATATGACGGGGATGGATGGATGGATGGATGGATGGATGGATGGATGGATGGATGGATGGATGGATGGATGGATGGATGGATGGATGGATGGATGGATGGATGGATGGATGGATGGATGGATGGATGGATGGATGGACGGATGGATGGTGTTTTACGGCCTATCAGCCTTTGTAGGCCATGTAAGGCCATTTATCACAAATATCACTAGAACAGCTGAGAGTAAAAGCTAATCAAGTCATGGTGTACCTAGAGGCTTGTTCAGGAGTACTCAGCGCTGCATGAGCGCTTCATGTTGGCAATTGAGCGCTCTTTGCCACTCCTGAACGCCTAAGATGTAGTGCAGCGCTTCACTTGTTAAAGGGGAGGTAAATCTTCTGCGCCCCATGTTGTGTTGATAGACGCGAAGAAAGTATTTTCTTAGCTACAGACATCGTTTATGCACGTTTACATGTATTCTGCATGAATAAAATCCACTACTGTGTCATCCTTACTTGCCATTACTTGCACATACAGAGCGCTTGGGGCAAAAAAAAGCCCGTTCCAGTCCCAAAATGATGTTTCTGAGGGTTATTTTACGCGTCGACGGCCAGTGCGGGATCGAAGACGCTATTTTGAATCTGCTGCAAAATCATTCTGCATCATCTCGGATCGGTGATGCAGAGCGCTGCTCAGCGCTGAGTGAAGCACGCCCCAAATTGGCCGTTCAGGAGTGAATCACATGCAGCGCTGAGCAGCACTCTGAATCGCTGCGCCTCCTGAACAAGGCTTAGGTATCCGCCTCTTACGAATCAGGTAGGGAGACGCGGTGGGTCAATTCTTACCCCGAACACACAGGGGGATTAGGACGTGGGAAAGACTCAGCCGAACTCGTGTTCGTCATGTACACCCCCCACACCACCCCCGCTCCACCACCACCCTTCGCTTTGCTGTGTTTCAAGAAGAAAATGTAAGCATGTGAGTTTAATTCATCCCTGTTTGCTTTCGTCATATTAGCAAAATAATTGTTGTCCATTTCTGCACAAGCAATACGCTCAGAATGTGTAACAATTGCGTTTACCGTAAATACTGTAAAAATTGTGACGGGCAGTCGGCCTTGCAACAAAGAATTCAAAGTCAAACTCTCTCTCTCTCTCTCTCTCTCTCTCTCTCTCTCTCTCTCTCTCTCTCTCTCTCTCTCTCTCTCTCTCAAATTTAAACTATCAATAAGAAACAAACACACGACAAACACCAAAATCAAAGTCTTTCGGGCACACGCCCTTCTTCAGTGAACGTTACAGACAAACAAAATTTAAACTATACACTTTTCTTGTACAGTCATCCTAGGTAATTTCTCATCTTATTCTAAAAATTTCCTTTAAATAAGAAAAAACAACACGATTAACACCAAAATCAAAGACTTTCGGGCACACGCCCTTCTTCAGTGAAAATAGATCAGATGAACAATGTAGAAACACAAAGATGATGTAATACGTGACGTAAAAAACTTTAGAATGATATGACGTAGGCATTCTAGAGCTCTCTCACTCCCTCTCTCTCTCTCTATCTATCTAACTCTCTCTATCTCTCCCCTTATCTCTCTCTCTCTAAATTTCCTTTGTTTTTTATCTAACTAAACTTTTTGCATGCTTTAATGCCATCCTTTTGCCACGATCTAGCGATAATCACTCCTCAACACAGACCCGAAACATACCCCAACATATAGCACCGGAAGTTTTGTAACCTACCATCATGGCGCAGCTGCTAATTACCATATGACCTCTGGTGAACTCTTCTCCGGCCATTGCGGGATTTTTTTTTAAACAAAAGTTCTTAAGACAATTTTGATTCTTTTGTCCTAAAACGCCTAAAAAAAAAAAACATTAAATTTTTGTTACTTTTTTATATAAAAACTTAAAACTGTTTAGTTCTGGCTTGAATTGACTATTTCGTTTCCCTGGTCAGGCGAGGACAGAAAATTCACGATCATTTATCTGCTCCGACATGGTAAGCTGGCTGTGCAAGAAACCAACATCTAAAATAATTAGAGTTAGTTGATACATTTTTCTTTCTAAGGTAATGTCCGTGAGGAAGAAAACGCGTGACGTTGACTTTCGCAAGCCCGATGCCTGTCGATTTTACCTCAACAAAATTGAGGTGATCGGCGGGCTCGATCCATACCAGCTGACGCTCCCTGTGGGTTGGGGTGTTTGTGTGTGTGTGTGTGTGTGTGTGTGTGTGTGTGTGTGTGTGAGTGTGTGTGTGTGTGTGTGTGTGTGTGTGTGTGTGTGTGTGTGTGTGTGTGTGTGTGTGCGTGTTTGTAAGATTTGACCCACCTCGTCTGTCTCCCTTCGCGATTCGTAAGAGACGATCGAATAACTAGGTACATCGTGACTCGATTTCCGTTTGCTCGATTCTAGCGATTGTCGTGCTTGATGGCCTTACATAGCCTAGAAAGGCTGATATGCCGTATAAAACTCAATCCATCCATCCATCCATCGCGATTCGTAAGAGGCGAATAACTAGGTACATCGTGACTTGATTTGCGCTGACTCGGAACTATTCTAGTGGTTTTTGTTCACGGTGGCCTTTCGTAGCCTACAAAGGCTGATAAGCTGTAAAACTCCATCCATCCATCCATCCATCCATCCATCCATCCATCCATCCATCCATCCATCCATCCATCCATCCATCCATCCATACCAGTTGACGAAGGACCAACTTGATCCGGAGGAACACTCCACCAACGAGCGCCATGGACATATTTAATTGTTGTACTCGGAACATCGGCGTACACGTTGGAAGAGTTAAAGAATTATAGGTCTTTGGAAGTCTATCCATTCTTCGTAGCAGGATTTGTGGAAGATGTCTGTTGATTCTCGCCGGGTGTTTGTCTCGAAAGGTCAGATCTATTCTGTAAATCTTTTTTTTTCCATTCTCTTCGTGTAGCTTCGGTCACCCTTTGCACAATCGGGCCTAGATTGGTTTTCTCTGATGGTATTAAAGTAGTAGGAGCGTTTGACTCCTCTTAATTTATTTCTTTCTGTTGGTTGTTAAAACAATTTTTAACGTAGCAAGAAGTAGGCATGGTTGCACGTCTCCCGTAGCACAGCTTGGCAGACAGCGCTCGCCTCCTACCAACATGGCTGAAAGCACGTGGCTTCTACAAATAACTCCGGAAGTGACGACACCGCGTCTCCGGCCATAAATGGACAAGAGGTAAACTACATTCTCTCTCTCTCTCTCTCTCTCTCTCTCTCTCTCTCTCTCTCTCTCTCTCTCTCTCTCTCTCTCTCTTTCTCTCTCTCTCTATCTATCTATCTATCTATCTCTTGCTGTCTCGCTCGCTTGCTTGCTTGCTCACTCACTGAATTTCTCCATACTAATCGGCTTGAAGACACGTGACCGTCGAAGTCTTCAGTTCAGTCGTCTGTGCAGCACTGGCTATTGTTGGAATCGGACAGCCACTTTCGTAGCTTCTGTGATCCTCCTAATCAACCAAAAAGAAAACTCTTCTAGCCTGTATTGCAAGCAAACAAGCGAGCAGGCAAGTGAACGAGTAAATGGGAGACCGAATGAACGAATGAATGAATGAAAGATTGGATGAGTAAGGAGAGCGGTTAAGCAAAGAACGTGGAGGGAATGAAGGAGTGAATGAATGGTCCACTCTCAGTGTGTTTCTGAGACAGCGCATCATACGATGGGATTATGTGGTTACAGTGCTTCAACTAGATGGACTTCACCAGATCTCGGTGACGTGGGCAAGCCAAGCATCAGTCAAGCGTGACTGAATAGTGCCAGCCTGAGCGATTTTGCAAATGTATTATGGTCGTAGCCGACATAGTCTATGTCGCAACGCTAAAGAAATCCCATTCTCTACACTTTGCTAGGAGCAGTTTGAATATGACATTCCATAGGCAAGACGATAACTAGCAACATTATCGCCTAAATCCTCGCCATGCACCATTAAAAAGAAGATATTTCCAAGCATACTCGTTTTGAATTTCATGTGCACTTTTTACCGCCTGTTTTCCTCTCTCTTCACGAAGTAATTCAGGGATACGAGATTCTAAACAGAAAATGTAGATGGGGGTCTTGCTGCACATTTGCTTCCTGTGACTAACACCCGTTTAAATGTTTAAGAATATTTTCTTATGCGTTCGCACTGAAAGCTCGGCCACATCGGCGATGACAGAGAAGTCACGTTGTAGGGCTTCTGTATTTCTCGTTCCTCAGTTCAAGCCATGTCAAGGATATAGTCAGAAGATATGTATCTCAAAGTTTAAGACAACTCTTATAACGTCAAGAACATGGCCAAGTGTTCAGTTGGAGACTGCTCTAATTACGAATGCGGTAGGGTCAGTTTGCGTAGCTTCTCAAGACAGCGTCTTAGGAGTCAAGGACGACGCCAGCTCACTGGATTGCTCATGACATTATGTCCAAGATTCGTCTTTCAGCTTTGTAGTCTGGCGACGATAATAGAGAATTTGGCATTGATGAATGTCAATTTGATGGCATTAACCACCGTTGGTGTTACTTTTGATAGTCTTGTGTAACCGTGACTTTGAAGCGTCTATTGCGCCCTAGACCTGCTGAGAGCCTCACTCTGGTGTGAGTCACTGTGATCTATATCTGGAGTGTCAGACGCTAGGAGGAGAGGACAGCCAGACAGTCTGGGTCCTCAACCTGTCAATAGCGCTGTCTGCATAGAAAGGCGTCACACTTTGATCCTAGGTTGAACCGTCCCTGTCTGTCTGTGTTTGTTGTATCCGCGTGTCTGTATCTCTGTCTGTATCCTCTCTTTATTTCCAAATATCTCCTCTGTCTGTCCGTCTGTCTCTCTCTGTCTGTCTGCCTGCCTGCCTGCCTGCCTGAATCTGCATACACACATGCGTATAAGCGTGTGCTTGAGCATCTTCTGCGAGTGATCATATACATGCATATATCCGTGTGTGTTTGAACATTTAAGCGTGTGTTAAAAGAGTCTCTACGAATTTAAAGTTTAAGTGTATGTGAGCGTGCGCGCTTGTACGGTACATATTTTACTGCTGTAGTCAATGAGTGCAAATACGTTTGTACAAGTGCGTGTTAAATCTACTTAATTCAAAAGACATAACAAGCCAGTTGTTATTCCCAATGTTTGACCTCCAGGCTTTCGTCGATTTATTTACAAACGAGGCAATATATGTAAGAGAGTAGGACATCATGACATGATCAATAATCAATATTTCACGAGTTTCAGAAATATCAAGGCACGTATTACATGGGTTGTACAACGCTTTCCGTTCAAACCTGCACACACAGCAAGACAAAGATCAAACAAAGACTCCTGGAAAAGCTTTCTTGGGTAATGCAAGATTTATCATTTCCCAGGTCCCCAAGCCCCGTGTAATGTCGATCCCTGGTTACAACACACTCACCAGCCGAATAAAGAGACCACAGGAAAAGGGGTATCACACATACCTACAAGCATTCACACACGCGCGCGCGAGAGAGAGAGAGAGAGCACGCATACACACGCACGCATGCGCGCAAGCACGCACGCACACAAACATGCACGCACACACATGCATGCGCGCGCGCACACATACAAATACGCACACATATGCACATAAAAACACACACACACACACACACACACACACACACACACACACACACACACACACACACTTATTAACACTCACACTCACACAAGCAGTCCAGCCCGTACAGGTCCCGGGCCACTGAGACCTCCAGCAAAATGCACCAATTAAAGGTTCCCTGCCACCAAGGACCCCACACTCGCTAGAGTCTCTGCCATTGGTCCCCTTACAGACTAATCTTTCTGCTATCAACACCAACACATACACACGCGCGCGCGCACATACACGCCCTCCAACCCCGCCCCCCTAAAGTAAATCCTCCTCTAGCAGACATCGATAACTCAAGGATGTTCAGTCCAAACGGATGTATTGTGCGCAGCTTTTAAAATGCAGAATGATTTTTGTGTGTGGCGAATGTCACGTTTGTTCTTCACCGCGACACATCTCATACTGAGCGTGCTGTGAGCAGTTTTGTTGAAGTGTCCTTTGACTAATTTGCATGGACGTGTCTGAGTGTAGGCGTGTGTGTTTCACACGTACCTCGACGTAGATGTGTGTGAGTAGTTACATGTGTGTTGTAGTCGTTTGTGTCATAGACGTATCTACGTGTAGACGTGTGTGTTTCAGACGTATCTAAATGTAGACGTGTGTGAGCAAAGACGTGTGTTATAGACGTTTGTGTCATAGACGTATCTACGTGTAGACATGTGTGTTTCAGACGTATCTAAATGTAGACGTGTGTGAGTAGGGACATGTGAGTTATAGACGTTTGTGTCATAGACGTATCTACGTGTAGATATGTGTGTTTCAGACGTATCTAAATGTAGACGTGTGTGAGTAGGGACATGTGTGTTATAGACGTTTGTGTCATAGACGTATCTGAATGTAGACGTGTGTGTTTCAGACGTATCTAAATGTAGACGTGTGTGAGTACGGACGTATGTGTTTTTGCCGTTTGTGTCATAGACGTATCTGAGTGTAGACGTGTGTGTTTCAGACGTATCTAAATGTAGACGAGTGTTAGGCGTTTACGAGTGTAGACATGTACTTCACAAAAAGTTCACCGTGTTCCCGCGTGAAGATGACGCAGCGACCGACAGAAATGGCGCATGATCGAGAACCTAGGTGGAGTGGGGTGGGGTGGGGGGTTGTTTGGGGGTATGGGGGTTGGGGGATTGGTGGCAGGGAAATGGGCGGAAGGAGCAGGAAGCTGACAGACCAAACAAGCGCTTTTGAAGATGAGTGTGGGAAGAAACATGGTGAGCTGTGAGTTACAATAAAGGACAGACGGTTTTGCGTGTATGTGTGTGTGCGCGCGCGTGCATGTTTGTATGTATGCACAGTGTATGCCTGCAAGCGCACCTGTGACAGACAGACGGACGGACTGACGGAAGGACAGACAGACAGACAGACAGACACAGACAGACAACATAGTGTGGGTGTCAGACGAAAACTGGTGTGCACGGCAAAAGCACATAATTATCATGTGAGAGAGAGAGAGAGAGAGAGAGAGAGAGAGAGAGAGAGAGTGAGAGTGAGAGAGAGAGTGAGAGAGAGAAAGATATATATTTATGTTATCCGCCATAATTTGATATGAAGGGAGCATGCAGAGAAGAAACCACAATGAAAACGGGTCTGCGTTTGCGAATGGCCACAGCCGAGCCTCAGTTCTGGTAACTGAAAACTGCAGCTGTGACTCCTTTTAATCTGGCAAGGAGGGAAGCGAGCGAGTTCCGCTCCATTTGGGTGATAAAAGCGCCGAAAAACAAATTTTACTCGCCAGACAGAACGGGACGTCGTGTGCTTGGCTCTCTGCTTGGAGCTCCAATGATAGCGTGGGTTACCTTCGCCTTTGTACGGGCGCCGGCGCATGCGCGGCGCTAGATCTGTCCAGGGAAAAATCCCAGTCCCTGGTCACGGCGACCTTACTTCCTGGCGTCTTACATAAATGTCTTTGCGCTTCACGCAAATTTATATATATATATATATATATATATATATATATATATATATAGAGAGAGAGAGAGAGAGAGAGAGAGAGAGAGAGAGAGAGAGAGAGAGAGAGAGAGAGAGAGAGAGAGTGAGAGAGAGAGGGGGGGGAGGGAGGGGGAGGAGGGGGAGGGGGGGGGGGGGAGGAGAGACTGTGAGAGAAGAGGATCAAGGTGGCAGAGGCAGGTAAAAGACAAGACAATTGATGACTTGTGAGACCAGGTGGACATTCTGGTACCAAATGCACAGGACGGGGACAAGAGAAAATTATGTGTCTCTCTCGATTCGGAGGATGTACGGGGGAGGCAAAGAAAGATGGGAAATGAGGGTGGGGAGTTGGGGAGGGGGAGGAGAGGGCGGGAAGGTCTGGGGACAGGGCGAGGCAGAGGGGGATGAAGCTGATAAGATGAGAGTGGGGGGGGGGGGGGGGGTCCTAATAGATGGCAGGGTGAAAGCATTCTAGTAAACAAGAGATTTCGCTTACCGGCAAAACTACTGACTCGGGTTTACAGAATGGGATGAAAGGTGGAGTGGCGTTCTTAGCCCTATGCACATGGATGGATATAATGAAAATCGCAGCAGCTCGAGACGGCAGTTGAAGTTTCAAAGCCGTTTCATCCCCTGAGTCACCGAGTAAACACTGCAACAGCACGACGCTTGCACAGGGCATCAACAAAGCCATTGGATGTGGTGTATCAAATGCAAAACTACTCCCAATACAGGGCGATGACGTTGTCTGGACAATCACTAGAGGTGCAAAATCTGTTTTCAAGTATTTGTGTAACAACAGCCACCGTGACATGGGATGAGAGTGCACTGGAAACTCCTGGTGCCGCTATTAGAACGCAGCAGATGGAATCTCATTGTCTGCCGCTGACTTACGAAACGGTTACGAACAGGTTCCTAACACAACCCCACAGTGCATACTCAGGAGTTTACAAAAGCATTTGTAACAGGTAGCTTCTATTGGCCTTCTCGGCTGAACTTATTACTGTAGAAGGATGTGTTTCTTCAGAGCGAATCATGCCGAAACCCAAACTCTATTCAATGAACTTGGTCGCGCACGAAACTTACTGCTGAAATGTCTCCTACGATGTAACAAGCAAAGCATGTTATAAATAGGTCATTAACATAACATTTTACATACGTTTTAAAAGCGGAAAATCTGTTTCTCTTACTCATCTAGAAATTCATGTGTGTAGTCATGAATCACCACTACACGGTCCATTCTTTAGCGTGGTGTGGTGGTTTGTGTGTCTCCATGACCCGAAGAGCTATACCAGCGGGAGTGCAAACTCCTGGAAGGGTTTCCCAAGCTGGACAGGTCTAAGGGTAGAAGCCAGACCAATATGGACCATTACCCCCCCCCCCCTCCTGTGCTCACAGGGCAGGTCTTTGGGCTATGAGCTAAGGGTGGGGTAACCCTGAAAGAAACCCCGAGTGCTGAAGACGTATGTGTTGGGCCGCACGCACTCTAACAATCCACAACACTACGCACAATCGTCAAATCATATGACACTTGGATATACAGACAACGAGAATGGTGCTCGCCCTGTGAAGTCCCGCCAGGCAGGTGCAGCGCCGGGCTCCGTGCTTCGAAGGAGCCCAACCCCAGCTACTGGTGGTCCTTTGAATTCGTCCTGTGGAGCCAGGGGACGAGTCAGGAGAGCGACTGGCCAAAAAGCAACCACGACTAAAGAGAGATCAAAGCCCAGTCAACATCATGCACTGGAACGCAGATGGTATTGCCAACAAGACCGAACTGAAGCACTTTCTGCACGAACACAGCATCAACATCTGCTGTATACAAGAGACACACCTGCATGTATTCCACAGTGTGAGGGGATCCACTACAGTACAATCCTGAAGCATGTGATGTTTTGGAGTGCTTTCAGGAGTTGAGGCAGTTTGCTTGCTGTTGCTGCCTCCAAGACGGAGAGTGCGTCTGTGAGGAAGACTACCTGGGAGTCTCCGTCAAGGTCTGTTTTGCTGCTGATGGTATTTGCAGCATGGATCAGGACTTCAACCTCTGCTCTGTAGTTGGTGCAGTGGAGGCCTGTCGGTATTGCCTCTGCCTGCCATTTTTCACCTGGGTACTGGATGTATGCTCCAGCTCCCCCTCTCTTGACTACATCTGTGGCTGACCCATCTGTGTAGGCCCTTAACCATGCTTCCTGGGGGTACGTTTCATCAAGCATGGCCATTGTCAGAGCTTTCTTGCTGGCGTCACAGTGCTCGTCTTTTGTGGTGTAATGGGGTACTGTGGTACGGATGGTGACGTTGTTCAGTGCAGTTTTCTAAGGTGGAGGATCGTCTTTGCGGGTGAAGGGTTCTACTTCTGCTGGCAGCAGGTCTTGATGCTTTCTCAACAGTGCTCTGCTTTCTAGTACAAAGCTGGATCTTTTCAGTCTTCCTGAGCTGAGGTTCTTCACTCTGTTGTGCACCAGGTGATCATCTAAGAACCTTGCCCTCATGTTCTGCATCACGGCTTTGCGTGTGTGTGCGTGTGTGTGTGTGCGTGTGTGTGTGTGTGTGTGTGTGTGTGTGTGTGTGTGTGAGTGTGTGTGTATGTGTGTGTGTGTGTGTGTGTATGTGCATGTGTGTGTGTGTGTGGTTATTATTCATGCTGTTGTATTTATCATTGCAAAAATTGACAGATACCGGACAGC
>JAWQFJ010032223.1:12500-15000 GCA_034096865.1 Theodoxus fluviatilis | reverse complement strand
GGCTCTAAGTGCAGCTCAGTCTACAGTGCCGGCAAAAGTGGGCCACACGGCGTGGATGCAGGTCTACAGTTCTCAAGCATGCAGCATAATCTGCACTGTCATTCCCCCACTGTGAAGTGATTCAAAGGCGTTGATATCTTGCGTTATCACACGTCCATGTCCTCCAGCCATTCATTGAGTCCAAGGTCTCACACCTATTGCGCCTACAGGTTTATTAGTTCCGTCACTGTGAACTCATCTCGAGGACGTCGACTTTCAGTGAGCGCGGTTGCGTTGTAGTTCTTTGGAATTGACTAGTCTTGCGCTCTGCACAAGATGGAAGAAGAGCAAGAACAGTGTAGGAATTATGACGAGTATGGAACAAGTACAACTCGTGTCCACAACGTCACATCCTTGCAACAGTGTCGGCACAGTCTCTGTAGTCGCCGCTCCTCTGGCTCTGTTGCAGTGCGCGTCTCTAGGACGCCGGTTTGGTTTACAACGCTCTCCTTCCAATTAAACATAATGTACTCAACGAACTTACATTACTTTGCACGCTCGCATTGTCCATGTCTATACATCTGAACAAAAAAAGCATACGCACCCAAATCCAATATATGTGTGTTTGAAATAATTGGTGAGTATTTTTCTGTTTTCAGAGTTATATCTGTTCACCATTTACAATGGAAAAGTAAATGAGTACACTGATTCTGTGCTCGCATTTCAGTTTACTGTTGTATCTTATTGTACTGCTCGGTAACAGTGGTTGGTGGAGAAGATCGTGAGTACAGCAAAGCAACTAATTCTACGTGAGTCAGATTTCTATTTGCAAGGCAGGACGTGAACACCTAACCCCATGTCTACGTGGACTCAGTAGACGCGTGACCAGTCTATTGAGAAGGATATGGTGGGGGCTGGGGTGGAGGGTGGGGTGGGGGGTGGGGGGAAAGTGCTGGACGCCATGTGCTAAATAGGAACACCGACATCAGGCTCCTATCAGCAGCACTCTAAACTGAGCAGGTTTCGCACCTTTGACTCACGTGTCAACAAGGGTGTGGCGCTGGGCTCTAGTGTCGACCTGACTAGCTGCATGAGGTCAAACGAAAGATTGCAGCTGCAAACCTGGAATAGAGGAAAATCTAGATAGTATTGAAACAATTAGCAAATGAGGAAGTTTGAGTGGGGTTGCTGCTTTGAAGTCGATTTCTTTCGGTACATTATACTGTGCAACGCCATGAAATAATCCGGTACACACATATTTGAACATTATTATTGAACTAGTTAAATAATTGATGAGCGTCTGAATCCAAAATAACTTCAGATATTCCATCGAGATGAAAATGCATAGATGAAGAAACCATATATAAATAAAACACAAGCATGCAACCATGCAAGAACACACACCTATTCGTATGTGTACACGCATACTCATACTATTTCAGACAACGACAGCAGAAAAGCAACTCAGGGAAAATTAAGTCGGAACATCGTACATACGGACAACAGAAAAAATCGGATGTACAGTTTAATTTAAAAAGAAAAGAAAAAGAAAAAACCGCCCATAACAACAGCACCATTTGTAGGGATTCGATGTACTGTCATTGATATCTCGTTCTACAACCGCATGCGAAAACGCCAGTGGATTTGTAGCTTTACGACAATTAGTAATTGGAAGAAATCATCCAGATTATTTCTCCCTATTTCCCTATCGGTGACTTCCCTATGTCAATACTATGTCTTGTCAACCTGTGTGCGCGTGAATGAGTATGAATGTTTGAGGTGAACATCTATGATACACCTTCCCCTCTGTGAGAGCGTTGGTTCATCGTCTATGAATTGCCAACAAATAAAAAGAAATCGTCCTTAAAGAGGAGCTTCCTCAGCTTTCCATCATGTTTACTATGTAGATTTAGTATAGGCCCAGTACTGATGCTCTTATCATCTACACTGGCTATTAACCTATGCTATAGACTGTTCTGTCTCGATGGTTTTTTTCTCTCTGTACTCGTCCGCTCAACTTTCGTTTGGGTGGCTGCACTGAGGCACACAGCAGACACTCGGATCTGATCCCCCGGTCTCGTCCGATAGGCGTGGGCCGAGTATTGCCCCCACTGCTTCCCAGTTTCATACATTTCAAGATCAATACACATGTATCAGTAGCTACTAAGCGTGAGGTCTTATTTCGAAATGCTCGTGGTGTAAGTATAGCTGCTTACTCAATGCACAACGATCTGTAAGGCCTGTCTAAACATAGAACACTGAGACAGTACAGGACAAAAAGTGGCTAGGCTGATACAGGACAGACAGACAGAATGGCTAGAGTGACCCAGAACATACAGTACTGAGACTGGCTACAGTGACCCAGGACAGATATTACTGAGAATGGCTACAGTGACACAGGACAGACAGTACTGAGACTGGCTACAGTGACACAGAACAGACAGTACTGAGACTGGCTACAGTGATCCAGTACAGACAGCACTGAGACTGGCTACAGTGACACAGGACAGACAGCACTGAG
>JAWQFJ010032223.1:0-5000 GCA_034096865.1 Theodoxus fluviatilis | reverse complement strand
CCTGGGTCTCTGTAGCCAGTCTCAGTAGTCTGTCCTGTGTCTCTGTAGCCAGTCTCAGTAGTCTGTCCTGTGTCTCTGTAGCCAGTTTGAGTACTCTCTGTCCTGTGTCTCTGTAGCCAGTCTCAGTAGTCTGTCCTGTGTCTGTGTAGCCAGTCTCAGTAGTCTGTCCTGGGTCTCTGTAGCCAGTCTCAGTAGTCTGTCCTGTGTCTCTGTAGCCAGTCTCAGTAGTCTGTCCTGGGTCTCTGTAGCCAGCCTCAGTAGTCTGTCCTGTGTCTCTGTAGCCAGTCTCAGTAGTCTGTCCTGGGTCTCTGTAGCCAGTCTCAGTACTCTGTCCTGGGTCTCTGTAGCCAGTCTCAGTAGTCTGTCCTGTGTCTCTGTAGCCAGTCTCATTAATCTGTCCTGTGTCTCTGTAGCCAGTTTGAGTACTCTCTGTCCTGTGTCTCTGTAGCCAGTCTCAGTAGTCTGTCCTGTGTCTCTGTAGCCAGTCTCAGTAGTCTGTCCTGTGTCTCGGTAGCCAGTCTCATTAATCTGTCCTGTGTCTCTGTAGCCAGTTTGAGTACTCTCTGTCCTGTGTCTCTGTAGCCAGTCTCAGTAGTCTGTCCTGTGTCTCTGTAGCCAGTCTCATTAATCTGTCCTGTGTCTCTGTAGCCAGTTTGAGTACTCTCTGTCCTGTGTCTCTGTAGCCAGTCTCAGTAGTCTGTCCTGTGTCTCTGTAGCCAGTCTCAGTAGTCTGTCCTGTGTCTCTGTAGCCAGTCTCAGTAGTCTGTCCTGTGTCTCTGTAGGCAGTCTCAGTAGTCTGTCCTGTGTCTCTGTAGCCAGTCTCAGTCCTCTGTCCTGTGTCTCTGTAGCCAGTCTCAGTACTCTGTCCTGTGTCTCTGTAGCCAGTCTCAGTAGTCTGTCCTGTGTCTCTGTAGCCAGTCTCAGTAGTCTGTCCTGTGTCTCTGTAGGCAGTCTCAGTCCTCTGTCCTGTGTCTCTGTAGCCGGTCTCAGTAGTCTGTCCTGTGTCTCTGTAGCCAGTCTCAGTAGTCTGTTCTGTGTCTCTGTAGCCAGTCTCAGTAGTCTGTCCTGTGTCTCTGTAGCCAGTCTCAGTAGTCTGTCCTGTGTCTCTGTAGCCAGTAGTAGTAGTCTGTCCTGTGTCTCTGAAGCCAATCTCAGTCCCCTGTCCTGTGTCTGTGTAGCCAGTCTCAGTAGTCTGTCTTGTGTCTCTGAAGCCAATCTCAGTCCTTTGTCCTGTGTCTCTGTAGCGAGTCTCAGTACTCTGTCCTGGGTCTCTGTAGCCAGTCTCAGTACTCTGTCCTGTGTCTCTGTAGCCAGTCTCAGTAGTCTGTCCTGTGTCTCTGTAGCCAGTCTCAGTACTTTGTCCTGTGTCTCTGTAGATATTCTCAATACTTTCTGTCCTTCGTCTCTGCATTCAGTGAACCAGAGTCAGTAGTGACTGGCACATTTCGCAATGACTACATAATAGACTTGACCCTTTGCATTACAGCATTGCGTCTAAAATAGTTCGCTCCGGATACTTTCCCCCCCACTTTTTACAGAAATCATTCAGGTGACAAAACCTCCTTCCACCTGTACCCTCTCTGACGTCACGACAGACACCCCAACCTCGCGTGCCCAGGTGTCGTTCTACGCATGCGCCAGTGCGTTGTGGTTCGCCGCATCCTTCAAGCCGCGAACGCCGTAAGATGGAAATGCGATCTTTTTTTGCCTGTGTGTATCGTCCATTTGAAATAGACTGCACAAAGAACGGACTCGAATAATCTCCTGGTGCAAGTATTGCAGGTCCGTTTTCAAAGGTAGCTCTAACTGCTTTGGGGCAACCGTCGAGGAAAGACGCTTGATTTACGAGCTGTGAGCACGCTTCGTAAACATCTTTTTCTCGTGTACTGCTTGATTCCCAGTGTTATGTTTACTCAGTGTGAATGGCTACTAGTAGAACCAGTAGAGATAACCTGTCCCTATCTTTCATGCACGCGATCTGCCCATGTAGTGTGTATGCACGACAGAGTTATTGAGTTCACGGACATCATGTGTCATTCACAGACACAAAGCGTCATTCACTCTTTCCAGTTTTGCAACTTGTGCCACGCTCATCCAGGCGTTCAATTTAGTTTTCATCTGAAGGTAACACCTTGCGAACAAGTTGTAGATTTTAAAACTGAATGCTGCAGGTAAACTAGGAATACCTACTCGTACTGCACACTGCCACACTTTACAACGTTTCCTTGCCGTTGGGCTTGAATGGTGTCAACAGTGTATATTCATTTGTTGAAACTGAGGTGTAAACTATGAATAGTTTTCATGATAACTAAGAAATATTTCAAACAAAATAATCCCAACAACTCTAGAATACACACGTCGTCCTTTCCTTTGTGTATTAAATGTTCTCAAAGAATGAGAAAAAAGTGGTGAATCTCACCTCGAAATATTTCCTCCTCGACTTAAGAACAAAATGCATGTCTCGTGTTGGTCAATAGTGCCTATACTGCGCTTTATCAAATACTCATATCACGTCTGGCTGTTTCCCTCAAAAAACGATAAACTTTTAAAGTGCACTGCAAATTCAGTGGTGCTGCCCAATTCTAAATACATTTCATGACATGCCTGACGAACAGTCTGTTTCAAGGAGTGGATTAGAGGGGTAATCGGTGAAGGAGATGGGCAGTCGCAGAGACTGTTAGTAGAGCAGTTACAAGTATTCTTTTGGAGTGGAATAGGGAATCGAATGAAATATTATTTTTTTAAATAGCGTTGCGTGCTTTGACTTTCTCATATCTATTCAACTGATAGTCATAACACTTCCACGGTATGCCCTGGGTGTTTTGCAAGTCACAAAAGGCAAAGATGATGTCGAGTTGTCCTCAGTCTGCTGCTTAGAAAATGTTTCATTCATAAACATAATGCAGCAGCAAAGTAAGAACAGGGCAAGAAAGAAGCGTACGTTTAGTTCCTTTGTCAAAGCAGGTCCCCCCCAATAATCACGAAATTTTATGGACCGAAGGGTACACTGTTGATTTCATGGAATGCACGTTTTCATTACGTCCTACACTGATTATCTTCATTCACCTTTTCAATTTTGAAACAAAATCTAACTTATTGAAATCTACGATGATGGTTTTATAATGTAAAAAATGAAGACAAAGAAAAAACTGTTCTGGAAACACCTGACTGTCTAAAGCTAAAGGACCATGTTCCTCCGAACGATAAGCTTTTCTTTCTCTATTAAGTGTGTAGACATGGTAGCTTACATTCCGTACACTTGCCACACTACACAGTCAGGCTGGAGTACAACACTACACAGTCAGGCTGAAGTGCCACACTACACTGTCAGGCTGGAGTACCACACTACACAGTCATGCTGAAGTACAACACTACACAGTCAAACTGAACTACCACACTACACAGTCAGGCTGGAGTACCACACTACACAGTCAGGCTGAAGTACCACACTACACAGTCAGGCTGAAGTACAACACCACACAGTCAGGCTGGAGTACCACACTACACAGTCAGGCTGAAGTGCCACACTACACAGTCAGGCTGGAGTACCACACTACACAGTCAGGCTGAAGTGCCACACTACACAGTCAGGCTGAAGTACCACACTACACAGTCAGGCTGAAGTACCACACTACAGTCAGGCTGAAGTGCCACACTACACAGTCAGGCTGGAGTACCACACTACACAGTCAGGCTGAAGTGCCACACTACACAGTCAGACTGAAGTGCCACACTACACAGTCAGGCTGGAGTACCACACTACACAGTCAGGCTGAAGTACAACACCACACAGTCAGGCTGGAGTACCACACTACACAGTCAGGCTGGAGTACCACACTACACAGTCAGGCTGAAGTGCCACACTACACAGTCAGGCTGGAGTACCACACTACACAGTCAGGCTGAAGTACCACACTACACAGTCAGGCTGGAGTACCACACTACACAGTCAGGCTGAAGTACCACACTACACAGTCAGGCTGAAGTACCACGCTACACACTCAGACTGAAGTACAACACTACACAGTCAGGCTGGAGTACCACACTACACAGTCAGACTGAAGTACAACACTACACAGTCAGGCTGAAGTGTCACACTACACAGTCAGGCTGAAGTGTCACACTACACAGTCATGCTCAAGTACCACACTACACAGTCAGGCTGAAGTACCACACTACACAGTCAGGCTGGAGTACCACACTACACAGTCAGACTGAAGTACAACACTACACAGTCATGCTGAAGTACCACACTACACAGTCAGGCTGAAGTACAACACTACACAGTCAGGCTGAAGTGTCACACTACACAGTCAGGCTGAAGTGTCACACTACACAGTCATGCTCAAGTGTCACACTACACAGTCAGGCTGAAGTGCCACACTACACAGTCAGGCTGGAGTACCACACTACACAGTCAGGCTGAAGTACCACACTACACAGTCAGGCTGAAGTACCACACTACACAGTCAGGCTGAAGTACCACACTACACAGTCAGGCTGAAGTACCACACTACACAGTCAGGCTGAAGTACCACACTACACAGTCAGGCTGAAGTACCACACTACACAGTCAGGCTGAAGTGCCACACTACACAGTCAGGCTGGAGTACCACACTACACAGTCAGGCTGAAGTACCACACTACACAGTCAGGCTGAAGTACCACACTACACAGTCAGGCTGAAGTACCACACTACACAGTCAGGCTGAAGTACCACACTACACAGTCAGGCTGAAGTACCACACTACACAGTCAGGCTGAAGTACCACACTACACAGTCAGGCTGAAGTACCACACTACACAGTCAGGCTGAAGTACCACACTACACAGTCAGGCTGAAGTACCACACTACACAGTCAGGCTGAAGTACCACACTACACAGTCAGGCTGAAGTACCACACTACACAGTCAGGCTGAAGTGCCACACTACACAGTCAGGCTGAAGTACAACACTACACAGTCAGGCTGAAGTGCCACACTACACAGTCAGGCTGAAG
>JAWQFJ010032222.1:0-10071 GCA_034096865.1 Theodoxus fluviatilis | reverse complement strand
GGCAGGCGGAGCGGGAGCTGAGGCAGAAGCTGAAGTCTGCCTTCAAGAGTTTCTGTGAGAAGGTGGAGAACCTGACCAAGCAGGAGGTGGAGTTTGACACACCCTTCAGAGATCTCGGCTTCTACGGCGCTCCGCACCGCTCCACCGTCCTGCTGCAGCCCACCTCGGGATGTTTGGTGCAGCTCACTGACTGGGTAAGTCCGACCAACGGTTTTGGGGCATCTTTGAAAAAGGCAAAGAATTGCTTTTTATTTTGGGACCTCCTCTCATCACTGGATGCTCATACCACGCAATGTTACCCCCTGGTCATTGGGTTGTTCTTGTCCTCTGAAAACATCTAAACTCCATAGGGAATGTGCAACATGGCTGCAGAAGAAAGCACTTAGGATGATCATAAAAATGCATTTTGGGAGGTTTTTTTACATCGAAACTGGATAGGGTTGATGCTTTTAATTTAAGAAATTTTTTAGCATCCTGGATGGCAACATTGGAAGTTTGCTTGCAGCAACATGGAGACGAATGATTTGAGGAGCAGCTGAAATAAAAATGTCATCAACAACCAACACCCCCCCCCCCCCCCCGACTTATTTTAGGCAATAGCTCAAAATTATCCTAGTGGAGCTTCCTTTCATCTCGTGGCAACAGATCACATTTGTTTCATGTGCTGTCCATGAGACAACCAGCACGGTTCAATGTACCTTTGTGATTGACGCAGTCTCTTCTGTTCCCCTGTCTAGCTGTGCTTGCATGCATTTTCAACATGCGTTCCTCTGCATTGCAGCCGCCATTCGTGGTGACCCTGGAGGAGGTGGAGCTGGTGCACTTTGAGCGCGTCTCCTTCCAGCTGAAGAACTTCGACATGGTCTTCGTCTTCAAGGACTACAGCAAGAAGGTGGCCATGATCAACTCCATCCCCATGAACATGCTGGACCACGTCAAGGAGTGGCTCAAGTGAGTGGCAGCCCCTGCCACATGGGGTGCCTGACCTCTCCTCCTCTCGACCTGTCCATCCAATCATATGGTCTTCATTCTTTCTGTCCATCTATCTCTCTGTGGCAAAGATATGTTCATACACCTCTGCAAACCTTTGCACACTCATTGTATACACTATGCATTCTTCCCTTCCACCCATTTCCATCCACCTACTCTGTCACTCTATTAAAAACGTGTTTATGTCTGTTGGGAAATTTCTGAAGTGCCGATTCCAGAATGCTACTCGAAGGTGCTTCTCAGTGTCAGAGAGTGAAAAAAGCAGGTTTTCAGTTGCCTCATGAAGGATGATGGGTCCATGCATGGCAAATCCCAAAAGGCAGACTGTTCCACAAGCTGAGCAATACAAAAAAAACAAAGATGACCGCACAGATAGCTTGGAGGTGTAGGTCTGTCTTTTACAGGGGTCAGCATTAAGCACTGTCCACTGCCTGAGGCAAGTATACCTTTGTGTTGGGCAGGCCATAGCATCCTTCAGCCTGCCTGACTGGGCAAATGATATTTGTGATGATGGTTTGTACTATTTCGAGTTGAATGAACTGTGAATAGAGAGGGAATTGTTGGGAGAGAGAGAGAGAGAGAGAGCGAGAGATTTTGCAAAGAAAAGTTCACAGCTCACCAAAAAATACAGGCAAGTAAGAAGGTTTGCCAAGCAAGTGCTTTTCAAGCAAGTGATTTTTCAGGCTACTTGCCTTACTAGGCAAGGGAGTTGAAAAGCCAGTGTTGACCCCTGTACATGTATGTAAGCTCTGAGAAGCCCTGCCTCCAATGGTCTCGTAGTTGCTCTATGGGCAAGCCAGCAACTATTTGTGGATGACCAGAAGCATCACTGTAGGTAGGTAGGTATAGCTGCAGTTCCAAGGTGGATGCTGGCTGTTGCAGCTCCTGTGACATCCACTACACAGAGGGCGTGCAGAGCTTGAACTGGACCAAGATCATGAAGACCATTGTGGAGGATCCTGAGGGATTCTTCGACCAGGGGGGCTGGTCTTTCCTGGAGCCCGAGAGCGACGTGAGTGCTTGAGAGAGGAAGAAGAGTAATAATGAATAGCTTAACATTTACTTTATTCGTTCAAAATCATGGATATCAAAGTTACGTTTCACTGACATTAGGTAAATGGCTAAGTACATAAGTACTTATATGAAATGAACAGAGGTAAATGATTGAACTGCCAGAGGTTCAGATCAAATTGCAGTTCTAGAGTAGTTGGTGTTTAAAATACTTGGTATTTGGTATAAATGATTTATGGTATCTGTGTGTGCTTTTGGAAGAAGAAAAAAAAGTGCTTTCTTTAGCATTTAAAATGATATCCATTCTTGTAAAGTTCTGCAAGACCTTTCTTTCCCCCATTGTAGGCAGAGGGAGAGGATGATGATGATGAGGAGGAAGATGACGCATATGAACCAACTGACCTGGATTCAGCGGAAGAGGAGAGCAGCGATGACTACAGCGAAGAAAGCAACTGGGAGGCTGAGGAATCCGGTAATTTGTTAACCCAAATGCTGAACTCGAAGCATCTTTCCTGTCGTTTGTTGCAACCCTTTGGATGCTTGAGATAGTAGGGTCAGCACCTCCATCCCTCACCATGTCAGGGATGATGGTTTGCAGCAATGGGGTTGAAATCCCAGCCCCCATGGCAAATAGTCTATGGTTACCACCCACCAACCCCAGCCCCCATGGCAAATAGTCTATGGTTACCACCCACCAACCCCAGCCCCCATGGCAAATAGTCTATGGTTACCACCCACCAACCCCAGCCCCCATGGCAAATAGTCCATGGTTACCACCCACCAACCCCAGCCCCCATGGCAAATAGTCTATGGTTACCACCCACCAACCCCAGCCCCCATGGCAAATAGTCTATGGTTACCAGCCACCAACCCCAGCCCCCATGGCAAATAGTTTATGGTTACCACCCACCAACCCCAGCCCCCATGGCAAATAGTTTATGGTTACCACCCACCAACCCCAGCCCCCATGGCAAGTAGTTCATGGTTACCACCCACCAACCCCAGCCCCCATGGCAAATAGTCTATGGTTACCACCCACCAACCCCAGCCCCCATGGCACATAGTCTATGGTTTACCACCCACCAACCCCAGCCCCCATGGCAAATAGTCTATGGTTACCACCCACCAACCCCAGCCCCCATGGCAAATAGTCTATGGTTACCAGCCACCAACCCCAGCCCCCATGGCAAATAGTCTATGGTTACCAGCCACCAACCCCAGCCCCCATGGCAAATAGTCTATGGTTACCAGCCACCAACCCCAGCCCCCATGGCAAATAGTCTATGGTTACCAGCACAACCCCAGCCACCATGGCAAAATAGTCTATGGTTACCACCCACCAACCCCAGCCCCCATGGCAAATAGTCTATGGTTACCAGCCACCAACCCCAGCCCCCATGGCAAATAGTCTATGGTTACCACCCACCAACCCCAGCCCCCATGGCAAATAGTCTATGGTTACCAGCCACCAACCCCAGCCCCCATGGCAAATAGTTTATGGTTACCAGCCACCAACCCAGCCCCATGGCAAATAGTTTATGGTTACCACCCACCAACCCCAGCCCCCATGGCAAGTAGTTCATGGTTACCACCACAAACCCCAGCCCCCATGGCAACATAGTCTATGGTTACCACCCACCAACCCCAGCCCCCATGGCACATAGTCTATGGTTAACCACCCACCAACCCCAGCCCCCATGGCAAATAGTCTATGGTTACCACCACCAACCCCAGCCCCCATGGCAAATAGTCTATGGTTACCAGCCACCAACCCCAGCCCCCATGGCAAATAGTCTATGGTTACCAGCCACCAACCCCAGCCCCCATGGCAAATAGTCTATGGTTACCAGCCACCAACCCCAGCCCCCATGGCAAATAGTCTATGGTTACCAGCCACCAACCCCAGCCCCCATGGCAAATAGTCTATGGTTACCACCCACCAACCCCAGCCCCCCAAAAGAAAGTTGTGGTTACAGTAAACTGACGGATCTTTTTTTTCAGCAGACCCTAAACTTTTCTTTCATTCATACATGAATAAGAAAAAAACTGCGTGCTGTCCCATCTTCCCCCACCGCATCTCCCTATGCGAATCGTAAGAGGCGAATGACTAGGGACACCGTGACTTAATTGCGTTTACTCTAAAATGCTGTAGTGATTTTCGTGCTTAGTGGCCTTACATAGCCTTCAAAGGCTGATAGGCCGTAAAACCCCATCCATCCATCCATCCATCCATCCATCCATCCATCCATCCAACCATCCATCCCATCTTCCCTGCCCTATGAGCACTCAGGGAGTCCACTGTTTAAGTTTTTAAAAGTGTTTTTCAGTGAAAGAAAGTTTGGTTTATGTTAAATCTGGCCTCATATATTAAAAAAAATTCAGGCTGACCTACTAATCTTTTTTGTTTGTTTTATTCTTGTTTTGGCTATGTTACCTCAACCACAATGTTTTTTCTTTGCCTCCCCACCCCCCACCCCCACCCCTTATAAAGCTGCTGTGGAACTCTGTGACCTAGTGTTAGGAAGCTTGACCTGCAGTTCCTTGTGGCTAGCGGGTGCAGCATTCAGAGCTTTTTCAGATCCCAGAGTTGCAACCTTGAACAACATACTTTGCCCACATATCTTCTCCCTGCCCAAAAGTCAATGGGGCACCTGTCACAGTCGAGTTGGAAATTTAGAGTTCTATGAAGGACATACAAATGATGATGATGTTGATGACAGTGGTGTCATTAGTTTGAAATGCCATTGTGTGTTGGCAGACTCGGATGATGGAGACCTGGGCTCCAGTGAGGAAAGCGGCAAGGACTGGGATGAGCTGGAGGAGGAGGCCAGACGCGGTGAGTTCTCTGTGACTTCAATTTGTGCAAGAAGTTTGTTGAAGATGGCATGTGTTGGGCAACTTTGTCTTCTGGCTGTGGTGGTGTTCCTGTGATTCTCTGTATCCACAAACTTGTTGTTGGATGATCTAGTGTGTGTGTCTCTGTATGGTTGAATGTGTGTGTTTGCGTCTGCCTGCCTTTCTGTCAGATTATCTCTCTGTCTCTCTGTCTCTCTCTGTCTCTCTCTCTCTCTCTCTCTCTCTCTCTCTCTCTCTCTCTCTCTCTCTCTCTCTCTCTCTCTCTCTCTCTCTCTCTCTCTCTCTCTCTCTCTCTCTCTCTCTCTCTCTCTCTCTCTCTCTCTCTCTCTCTCTCTCTCTCTCTCTCTCTCTCTCTCTCTCTCTCTCTCTCTCTCTCTGCCCCCTCTGCCCCCCTCAGTATTTACCAGTGCACCTCAATGACAACTCTGCTGCAGCCGATGCTGGTGAGGAAGAGGAGGAGGAGGAAACGCGGGGCAAGAAGCGCAAGCACCTTGGCAGCCCTTCCAAGCACAAGAGTCGGGGCAGCCCCCCTGCCAAGAAACGCCATGGCGACAGCCCTAGGAAGTCTAGCAGCAAGTCCTCCTCCAACCACAAGTCCTCCAGCAAGAAGCACTCGAGTAGCAACCACTCCAGCAGCAAGCACTCCAGTAGCAAGCACTCCAACAGTAAGCACTCCAGCAGCAAGCACTCTAGCAGCAAGCACTCCAGCAGGGACAAGAAGAGACGCTGAGAGGCTGGCAGTTGCTCTGGGGCCGCTTGTGTCTCCTGGTGACGTTCTTGTTGCTTGCATGGGTGTGGAAGTGATGGGTGTGGAAGTGATGTGTGTGGAAGTGATGTGTGTGGAAGTGATGGATGTGGAAGTGATGGGTGTGGAAGTGATGTGTGTGGAAGTGATGGGTGTGGAAGTGATGGATGGGCGGTTGCTGTCTTGTGAGATGTGGACTCTGTGCTGAACATAAAAAACATTTTTTGTTGGTTTCTACACAGCGTCTGACTTGGGCCTACACTAGGGCATCATGGATCTGTGTGTAGAGGATTTCTGGAACATGGGAACAAATTAACGGAGTAGTAGTTTTTATTGTGACTGTATGAGGAAATGAAGCTGAAGTCGCTCAAATGTTGATGATATATTTTTAAGTCCCCAAAAGAATGAATTTTCATGCAACATCCTCAGGAAATAGCCTGAATATGCTGACTGCAGTTAGTTTAATGAAAATCTTACTTGTTATTTTGGAGAAAAATGTATGTCGGCTCTATGTAAACACACAGGTTATTGGCACAACCCATTCGTCAGCTATGTCATAAATCCCCTTAGCAATCAGAGCCAGTCGTTTCTTCTTGTTGTAATGGCTTGGAGTGAAATTGACTGAATCTTACTGCCAATCTACTGGGCTCCACTGTGTTTCTAAAAATGTTAGTGGGTGACTTAAGCCTCCTTTTCTCATGCCGAGTCACTTGTGTGAACACCTTGTGCAGAGGAGAATGCTCAAGAATGGTGAAGTCTCTTCAGAAGTTGGTTTTGACAGTCTGAGAAGCAGTGTGAAGTTTGACACTTTGGAAATGCTTGGAAGGCTCCCAGTGAGTCATACATAAGTGGATTTGCAGCTGCGATGCACTGTAGTCCCGAATGGGAGTCGAGACACGGAAGCTTGATATGTTGTTTTAATCTTTTATCAAGAGAGACCCCGCACAAAAAATACTCAGATGAAGAAGCAGAGGGAAAACTTGTCTTAAAAAAAGAAAGATTAGATAACAGCCTTGCCAGTTCAGTAGTTCGGCCATCTCTGACATGCATCGGGTGGGTGGCTTCTCACGTCGTCAGTGTAAGAGCAACTAGGGATGCATGGGAATGAGTGTGTGCATTGTGACAGGTGTTTGTGTTTAGATTTGCAAGACAAAAGTAGAAAATGAAATATGAAAATGAAGATGACAGTGAAATGTTTCCAACAGAAGACAGCTGCAGGTGAATGAGTTGTGGCAGTCAAGGGAAGCTACTCTTGGTGTCATGAATGGTGTAAATTTTTGTTCACTTGACTTTTATTTGAGGAGCCTGGTGTGTTGTTGGGAAACAAACTTTGTGGTTTTTTGTATGTGTGTGTTTTTTCTATAGCACAGTGAGTTTTGCCCCTTATTGCTCCACCTCTGTAGTGATGGATGTTTTCATTTGAGGGTAAAGTGCTTTGTCGTGACCTTGTTTATGTAAGTACTACACTGGGACTTCTCCCCATTCTGCATCCGGCCTTGCTTGTGACCATGGCCCTGAGGAGACATATTTCTGGTTTGCACAAAGACTGATCGATGTTAATGCATCCTTGGCCAGATTATTGATGAAGGGATACCTGCCTGTTGATCATTAGTTGGCAGTGCAGTTCTAAAATTGGACCACAGCATTGTTTTGTTTTGTTTTTTTACACCTGCTCCCAGGGATGCCTCATGACATGTTGTGACATTCGTGCAGTCTAGCTGTTGTCCTGGACAGCCATTGAGTCAAGCACACAATGTCAGTTTTGGAATTTTGGCAAAGATTCTTTGGTCTAGAAGTCTTCAACTCTCTTTTGCTATTTTATGCGATGACATGTATGCATGGATGGCTATTTGTGTCATTTTAACTGAAACCCCCAGATAGACTTGTTGTCAGAAGCCTCCCACTGTCAACGCTGGAATTGCAGCGTTCATCTTGGAGCTGTTTGACTCCTGGCGGGCAGTCAGACAAGTGAACAAAATTGTTTTCATGCTCTAAACCTCGCTGATATCATTAATGTAGTTTGTTTGTACACCTTATGTGCTTAAAAGTTGAAATACAGTTGTTTTTCTTCTTGTTCCCTTTCCCCTGAGGTTTTTCACATTAGTATTTTAGAGATGTTAATTTTGTGACTGATTATTAATTTTAGACCATTGACACATCAATGTTAGATGATTACTACTGAAGATAAACTGATGGGACATTTCCAGAAGGGAGGCTAGATTAGTTTCAGTGCATTTCTTTGTTGTAAAGAGAAAATCATAACATTTGTTGGTTTTAAAAGTGGGTTTTTTCTTCTTCTTCCTCTTGAAGAGTTGGTTTCTGTGTGTGTCTTTTGTTGTGTGTAGTTTATTGGGGGTTTTCTCTGCATCCTATTTTTTCTCACATACAATGAGAGATTATGTTTTGATTAAATGGAATCATTTTATGTCATGCATTGGTGGGAGAAGTACATCATTTTCATTAGAATAGTTGTATAGGTCCAATTCATTTAGTAGACATGTACCTTTTACAAGACAACGGAGTAAGACCATGGTCGTATTTTAGTATCGCATATCACAGAACTGGGTGTAAAATCATTTTGTATATGGTTTATGCATGTTCCACTTTGCTGTAACCCTCACCTCACTCAGAAGACATTTTGTCTCCGTGAAGTCCACCTCTGCAAGTCCATTTGTTGCATTACACACACCCTCACCCATTGTGCCCCATTTGTTCTTGTGTACTTTAGTTCTGTTCGAAAGTTGATTTCCCAAGATGTGAAAAGAACATTGTTTTAGTGACAGGCCTGAATCTTGTCCCAATGACGAGTTCAGCTGCTGTGCTCGGGGAAAACCCCAGCTTTCTTGTACCTCGTGTAAAGTCAATAAAAAATTTGAAAACCCCAAGGCTGTGCTGATGATATGTGACCAGCATCTATATATGTTAGTGCACAGACATTTCTTTGAAGATGTATTAGTAATTACTTTTTCCTGCATTGATGTATATCTGGGGGTATTTTCTCAACGTCTTATCAATCAAATGGGGAGATGTCTTTGTGATTTCCTCACAGTGAGATGCATATTAGTATTTGAACAACTTCGTGAGGAAGTCATTTGGTGTCGCTCTAAAGGCTGTTCATAATGGGGTGAGCACTCTGATCACAAACCAGGTTTGAAGTAGAAGTAGTCTTTCTGGGACATGCTCTGGCTGGGTGCACAAACCACCGTTTTTATCCTCGGCTCACATGCACAATGCTCATATTTGAGAATTACTGACACGCATATGAAGAAAATGAAACTAAATAACAATAATAATTTCTCTAGCAATATATTTCATTAAAATTGCTATATTGTTCACTCAAGATATGGGCTGAAGTCGAAGTCAAATCCAGTGGAATGTTAGGCCATAGAGTTAAATGATACTATGTGGCTTCTCATGTAACTGTGTGATTGGGGCAGACAACTCCCTACAGGGGATCATTTCGTACTCTTAAGACAAATTCATGAATGAAGTGATAGGTTTAAAAGTTTCCTTGAGAGCATATCTCAAACACTGGACACCACTTGTTCTCTGTATTTCTCTCACACCCAGTCATTACATCTTAATTCCTTTCAAAAAGACTTTCTCCAGACAAGAAGACCTTAGGCTTGTTCAGGAGCCGCAGCGTGTTTCACTCCTGAACAGCAATTTTGGGGCGTGATTCACTCAGCGCTGTGCAGCGTTGTGCATCACAGATCCGAGGTGATTCACACAATTTTCAAAATGGTGTCTTTGATCCCGCACTGGCCGTCGATGCGTAAAATAACCCTCAGAAACATCATTTTGGGACTGGAACAGGCTTTATTTGCCCCAAGGGCTCTGTATGCACGAGAAATGGCAAGTAAGGATGACACAGGAGTGAAGTTTATTCATGCAGAATACATTTAAACGTGCATAAACGATGTCTGTGGCAAAGAAAACACTTTCTTAGTGTCTAGCAACACAACATGCAACGCAGAAGATTTACCTCCCCTTTAACAAGTGAAGCGCTGCACTACATCAATAGGCGTTCATGAGAGGCAAAGAGCGCTCAATTGCCAACATGAAGCGCTCATGCAGCGCTTCGTACTTCTGAACAAGCCTCTTGTAGCCATGTCGGGGCATTCTAGTTCCCTAGAGACTGCCTACTCGGGTTTACAGAATGATGTCTGGGAGCCTATTGTTTCATTTTCTATGGTGAATATGTATTTTCACCAGAAGGATTAGATGATTAATTTATTTTTCATCTTTTAGGATGCCAAATAAGATACCTATTTTACAAATTATGTATTTTTCTTCAATCCTTGTTCAATAAAAGAAATACTTTCCCCCTTTAGAGATCTGCTGATCTTGCATCCCACAAAGAGGTGTTGCAGTTTCCAACCCTTCACTTGCATCCCACAAAGAAGTGTTGCAGTTTCCAACCCTTCAACACATTAGGAATAAGTCATCCTGAATGATATTTCTTTTTC
>JAWQFJ010032214.1:30000-32500 GCA_034096865.1 Theodoxus fluviatilis | reverse complement strand
AGCGGCATCCAAATATACTATTACGAAGCACACGCCCGACAGTAGAATGAAGTGCGCAAGTTCTCCCACGAAGTGATGGAAAAGTCCATTAATTTTCATGAGTGCCACACGTTTAGGAAAACAAAGCATGCCTTCGATTGCTCTCGAATAAAAATCATGTACACTGCTCGGACTTCGTAACAGCTTAAACCGGCGCCATTACTGAAAGAAGAGATTGCAAAAATTATCGAGATGAAGCTAATTATTCGATCCATGTAGCTGCCTAGTTACATTCTCAGAATTTCGTACTATGCCTCTAACATTTTGAGGCCGCATGTTAGAAATGAAATCGTGTCATTAAGACAGAACGAATCTAAAAAAACTATTTATTTTGTACAACAGAAACCAAGTTATGAGAACATCATCACAAACCTAGAAAAAAAAAACAGGGAGGTTAAGAACACAAATGAGAAGTTTTGTAACCACTCGACAGTCCTGCACTATGGAATTTTTTGTACGTGTAACTTGTTAGGTTCATGCGTTTCCATCACACGATGAGACGGTGCTTTCTAGGAAACTCAGTGTAGTCAACTTTTTGCACTTCTGAGCAATGGAGACTCGTCACATAATTTATCAAGTGACTTACACCTGCAATGTTGATGGTGTCCGCCACCAGGGGGAGAAAGAACAAAACACCTTTTGTACCGAAAATTGTGTTCTTTATCGTTGTAACTAAAGGTTTCCCATGAAACAGCATGTCATGGCTTTGGGCAACCCAGGAACATTCGTAATGTAATATTGAGACTATCTTCCCCCGATTGTTAGCACGCTAGGGAAAAAACAACATTTTCTTTAGCTAATACGTAGTGCGAAACAATCGACATGACCAATAAGGATACGAATAATGCTTTTTCAGAAGGGAAGACCATGTATTCAATTTTTGAGAGAGAGGATGAGAGAGAGAAGAGAGAGAGAAGAAGAGGGGGGGACAGGGAGGAAAGGCTAGAGAAGCGATCAAACGAAGGCCGGAGAATAGCGCTTCTTTAATCGCCATGGTTTACAGTGATGAACAAGACGGTATGGCAGAGGGAGGAGCTAACGAGAGAGAGATGAGAATAAATGAGAGAGAAAGCTTAGCACAGCGAAGAGAAGACACGATGAGCATTTAAGAGTCGAGACGAAGAAGCAAGAGAGAATTGAGGTTGACAAGAAAAAAATGATTGGAGATGTATGAAATGAACGAGAGAAAGTTGGAGAATGGAGGAGGAGAAAGATTTGGAAAATGAGTATCCGTGACGAGAGAATGGTCCACCGAATAATTGACGGAGATTACAACTTTATGAATTACGTAGTCACAACAACTACATTCTTAAACTGTTTTGTGACAATCAAAGTTAATGGGAAAATTTGCACTTTTTAAGATAGAACCTTCAAATCACTGGTGACTTCCGTAAGTCCACGAGTAACTTCGCACAATACTAAAGCAGTCAATTTCCTCGACTCAAATTAGCGTTTATTTTAGTACAAAGACAATGAGATTTACTGTAAAAATCCGTGTCAGCCTGTCTCGCCAGGGATGACAATTTCTTAGAATCCTTCACTGTCACCAATTCATATTTACCTCGGTTGCCGAGTCTCTTTCCTCACAACGTTCCAATGAGTACCGGCCAGCCATCCTGCTGAGTGGAATGTGTCACACAGATCTGGTGACTGCCAGCTCCAATCTGGCATGGAGCTTTTGCCATGGGCGCCTTTCACCACGTGTCTTTCTCGCTTGACTGAACATGTCCCTCTGATTTCTGGTCTGTCACCAGGACGTCAGAAACATTTTTTTTATATTCCCTGCATTTACCCAGGTTGTCGATCCTCTATGTGGACCGTAATATTCGGGCAATGAATGACATTTAAATTCTCTCTCTCTCTCTCTCTCTCTCTCTCTCTCTTCGTCTCACACACACACACACACACACACACAAACACACACACACACACACACACACACACAAACTATCACTCAGGAAGGACGAAGTCATTTGCATCATGCATCAGCAGCATTACGATGACAACATGAAAAAACTCTCTTTTTCAAAACAACTGAGTTGCGTATTGCATGTCTGATACATATTCATTTGTAAACTGACATCGTCGGTGGTGCGAGAACTTGCTAATACTCGCATTCCAAATATTATCTGTTGTTTTAAATATGGGAACAAGTTTAGATTTTAACCTCTGAGACACTGAAATTGTCTCCATAAGCGAGCAATGGGGCCGCCACAGGTCGACGCACCAACCACAGGTCCAAGAGTAAACAAGAAGGGCAAAGCCCATACGACTCACATGCTTGACCTTGACCTTTATATGACCTTGACCTTCAGGTGACCTTCAAGGTCAAACAACTAAACCTACCAATGACATCATACACAAAGAAATGCTTTACACATTTTTCCTACCAAAATACATGTGACCTTGACCCAAGGTCAAGGTCATCCAAGGTCATGCAACACAAAGCTGTTAATTCAAG
>JAWQFJ010032214.1:0-25000 GCA_034096865.1 Theodoxus fluviatilis | reverse complement strand
CCTTTTGTGTGTGTGTGTGGGGTTTGCGTGTGGGGGGGGGGGGGGGGGGAATCGGAGTACCCGTAGAAAAAATAGACAGAGATAGTTCTTTGCTGGAGCTAATGCAATAGCGGCAGTCATCAGAAAGACGCGGGGACATTTTTGTATGACGTATTTACAATCACTTCCTTCATGACGTGCTGAGCGCTGTCCCCGCCAGCAATGCCGAAGTTGTCATACTCTCCGCTTCCTTTCATCCTCCACTTCCGTTGTACTCGGAACAGGCACCAACTCCGTCGCGGCAGATCCTCAAAACATGTACGTGGAGGACATGCTTGTAGATCATATGGAGCGAGCGGGGCAACTTCATGAGTCCCAGCTTTGAATGAGAGGCAATTCGTTTCAGACGAAACCTTGCGACTCCGGGCAGAATGACGAGCGGTGGTGAGTGAGGTACCTGGAGAGAAACAGACAGGCAGTTGCAGATGGAAGAGAGGAGGTTTGCTCTGATGTTTCCTGATGCTCCGTTCAGCTTTGAACTCTAACAATGCGCGCCCCCGACCGTAATGACGTAATGTGCGTGAAACACGTGCAGCTCAAGTACATGCTCGACAGAGGCTGCTGGAAGATAAAGCGCAAAATGGCGTAGGCAGCTGATTTGATGAAAGAGGGTTTTGTTCTGAAACTCTCTTAAAATGCAAAGATCTTTGGGTAACCTGCGTTCCTCAAAACCATTACCGAATTGCCACAGCTAAACAAAAATCGTTTTCGTAGGCTTGTTGTTAGAACTTTATGACGAGCGATAGAGAGATAGAGTGAGAGAGAGAGAGAGAGAGAGAGAGAGAGAGAGAAAATTTGATAGCAAATCAACTATACAAACCAGATATAATAATGCAAGCATTTAAAGATAGACCACAATATATTTGATATCTTAAGCACAGCTACAACACCGTCAAGTTTGTTATTAGACAATGGACATGTACTCTCTCGAGCTCAGTACATTGGCTTAAGACTTAACACACCATTAAAGGACACGATATGGACAAAGCGCTGAATGTTCAAGCACCGGCAAAAGCACAACCTATGGGTCAAGTCTTTCCTACTCAAGGAATCATGCTCAGTGACTTGTGGTTGAAGGGAAGTGGGAACGAGAGCAACCTGCTTCCGTCTGGCTTGAGACACTCTCTCCCCACACACTTCATGTGAAGGCTCCATGTCGCGCACTAGTGCTGGGTACCGGTACAGAGGACCGTACCGGTTTTTTACCGGTATTTTTGCATTTTATGTACCACGCTGACGTCATGCTGACCAATCCTTACGATAACACATGCATTTTAATAGCCGTTGACAATGACGTATGAGGTTGCGCAATAGTTATCAGTGCATCAGAAAACGGAAGGAGGATTTGTGGATTTGAGGATTTGAGAGAGAGAGAAAGAGAGAGAACGAGGAGGGTTAGAGGGAGGAGAAAGACAGTTGTGTGAGAGAGAGGGACAGAGAGGGAGAAGGAGAGATGTAAAATTAAACCTACACAGTTTTTTCTTTTCTTTATTAAAAAAAAGAAGAAGCAGTAAATTAACTAACTTTTCAATTTTTCTTGCGTAATACAAAAGCATATTCAAAAGAAAATCAAAGTCAAGCATATTTGCTTCAAATCAGACATTTCAACATTTTTAAAAAACACCAAAGCACTGGAATTTGGAAACTCAACATCATATTCAAGTGCATTGTGCAAGGTTTTGAAGTGTACATTGAAGAGTGATGTCTCCTCATGTGTGCTTGCATGTTCGACGTGCCTCCTCCTGCCATTTTGACTTGGGTGTTGCATGTTGTGCACACAGCAACTCTCTCATCAATTTGGTTGTCTGATTTCCGTTTTTTCAATCCAAAAAACCTCCATATGGCTGATTTGCCCCTCTCGTTCTTCGCCGTGAAAGAATCGTCCGCCATGGTTTTTTGTGACCTATGACAGTTATGTCCCTTGCGGTACGTACCGGTACAGTTGACCGTACCGGTACAGCGTACCACAGGGGCGGATCTGGGGGGGTGCAATGGGTGCAATTGCACCCCCCCCAGCGGGACAAAAAAAAAAAAAAGAGATATGTTGATAATGTAGTAATGTAAATGTAATTGCACCCCCCCCCCCCCAAGCAAAAAGACAAAAAAATGAGAGAGAGACTCAGGGAAAGAGATGTTGATAAATATTGGAATGTAAATATAATTGCACCCCCCCCCCTCCTCGGCTTAAAAAGAAGAAGAAGAGAGAAGCTGATAAATATAGTAATGTAAATGTAATTGCACCCCCCCCCTCCCTCGGCAGAACAAAAAAGAGAAAGAGATGCTGATAAATATAGTAATGTAAATGTAATTCCACCCCCAGCCAAAAAACTAACTAAATACATTAAAGAAATAAAATACATAAACAATGATAATACATAAATAAAAAATGGAAAGAGAAATATGTTGATAAATATAGTGATGTAATTGCACCCCCCCCCCCCCCCAGCCAAAATAAAAAGGGGTGGGTGGGTGCAGAGATAGAGATGCTGATAAATATAGGAATGCACTAGTAAAATTAAATGTAATTGCACCCCCCCCCCATATAAAGATTATTAAATTCGAGGTATGATCTTGTTGCAAAGACTTTTTCTTCGTGTTGTTTTTGTGAATTGTGATTCTTTATTATTAACATCGAACTTATTTAGCACTGTACATTTTCGAGCATGTGCTTCCCAAGAGAGAGACAGTTGGTCCTATCTCCACCCCCCACCACATCAGTGGCAAAATGTATCGCCTGAAAATAGCACTTTACACGCTCAGATTGCACCAGATTGCACCATTTTGCTTCCTTTTTATATAAAAAAATTCCGGGGGGGCATGCCCCCGGACCCCCCTAGCATCCTCGGCGCTTCGCGCCGTCGGTTCGGCGCTTCGCGCCTTCGCTGATAAGATACAAAAGAAACAAAAAAAAAACTTTGCACCCCCCCCTTTCAAAACCCAGATCCGCCTGTGGTACCACGTCAATGGATACCGGTTTTACCGGTAGTAGGCAATCATAGTAGCGTCCTCCACGAACTGAAATCCACTTCGCAGTGGCGAAATTCGTATCTAAATTACGGTGCGCGCGCATCACAATAAAGTGACGAACTTCGTATCTCTTATGTCGAATAGAACAGCAGACGAAGTGTTGACACGATCACGATGAAGGGAATCGAAATTGGGTCACAAAATAGACGTCTGACGATTAAATAACCATACATTTAGCACCAGACTTTCCATTTACTCATGAAATAAGGCAAGCATCGCATAACTTGATGTTTTGATTAACTAGTAAGGAAAATCGAGCAATTTAAAACGTGAAGCGTGACATCTTTTGGGTCGCTAGTCTTTTGTAGGCCAACCAGTTGGTCGCTAAAACTACGCCTGAAATGTTTACTGTTTGTCAGTCAAGCCCTTTCATTTTACACATCAGTAGTTGAAACGACATGGTATCATTTTCTTGTGATTACAGTAACGTTAGGACAACTGAAGAATGCAAAAATACTCAACGAAAAGGAGTTCGGCTAATTGTCTGTTTTCACGAAGTACGTATGGGCAAAACCTGCGAATTTCACATCGCAGACAACCGGAGGTGACGTGCCAGCACAAAGTGTGGCGTAGAATGCAAGAATTCCTCACCACGAAGTGAATTTCAGTTCGCATAGGACGCTACTATGATTGTCTAATACCGGTAAGTACCGCCAGCTCTATCGCACACTGCGCTCTGCCTATCGGCTGCAATCAGCAAGGCAGCCCGTGACAGCGGGAAGATGGGTGGAGCCTGACTCCGAGTTTGCACCTTTTCCCCTCCGCAGGATGGGTCCCCAAAGTCAGCTCTGGCAACTGCGGCAGGAGATATTCCATCGTCCAATCTAATTGCCTCCTCTCCCCATGATAGATTAGCTTTAGGAAGCTCGTCTATTTCCAGCGTCCCGTGGATACAACGACCACGATTCGTTACTAGCCCCGAAATACTAATACCCCTGGTGAGATGAATTTTCCCCAGAGCAATCCTGACCTCCATCTGACCTGACTCCAAGATGACCCGTGTACCGGATACAACGTAGCCACCGCCGAGAAAACGGGTTCGGAAGGGAATCGAAAGCAACAAGGCGTAAAGAGAGGAGTTCGCCCCGATGTGTATGCTCTCATACATTCGAGGCTCGTCTGTATTGATATGTTCATGCAGGCAAGTAATATTTCCGCTCAGCAGCAATGATTTAATTGTTAACTTTTTCCATTAAAACACATTTTCGAGCGTTTTTTAAAACAGTGTAAGGTGAACATTAAAACAGCATTTCGTAACGGCTGCTTGTCAAATATTTTTCGCCATGTAAAGTAGGTTTATTCTCAATAAATTTACTTCGTTGTGATAAACAAATCCGACACATCACTCTCATTCTTTTCTGGGGTTCTGCAAGGCGTGCGAAACGCTTTAAGACAAAATTATCGACATTAAATTTTTTTCCAAGAGAGATAGGGAGAGATCATCGCCGTGGTCTGAATAGAAGGTTGACGGACAAACGCAAATCTTCCACGATTGAAGGCCATTCATCTGTCACCCCTTGCCCTCAGTGTTGCAGGGCAGTGAGCCAAAAGTGGTGCCCTTGGACCCAGAAGTCTCACCCTGGATTCACCCAGAGGCCGACAGCAGGGAGACCACTCTCAGTGTTTTCATTGGCACGAGTTGCGGCGCCTGGGACCAGGGGAGTTAAATCGTGAGTGCGCCCCGTTGCCAAGCACGCTCATCGACCAAGCCTAATCTCCGTCTTTCTCATCCATCTCTACAGATCATCCGCACCAGTCGTCCTCAGTGTTTATCAATCGCGCCGAAGTAGAGTTATGGCGGGAACAATTTTCCCGTTTACGACGCAGGCGCCGTTTGATAAGTGATTCATTGGAGATGAAGCGTTCCGCTTTGCCTTGACTGAGCCTGGCTGAAAGTCCGTGACCGCCATGAACGTGGCCTGGAGGTCTCTCTCCCATTTCGGGTGCGATTGTCTCCGTAATAAGGGCGAGGCTGGGTTCAGCTCATTTTGTCGAAGTCCCTCTTCGTCTGTGCGTCTTACCACCGCATTGACTCGCTCTCCAGACTCGCCAGTGTCTCCTGGTGTCTGCTCAAAGGAATCGTTTTAGCTTTTTGTAATGAACGCAAGAAAATTCAATATCAGATACTTATAATTAATAGAGAAATACCTTCAAACGAGAAAACATTTGTTCTTTACATCTTTCTGTCGTTCATTTGGAATCTAAACGCACCTTAACGCAGATGACGAAAAATGAATAGTAGATACAGCGATTTCAACCACCACTACCGCATCTCTTTCAAAGATACTAGTCGACGTGATCGCAGTGTTCAGAACAATTTGGTTTCGTACTTCCCCTTAACCGTTACGCTCAGAAACGATGAGTGTTTTCTACATCCTCTGTTTGCAGTCTCATCACATTAAAAGCATTACACCTCTTGTGACGAAGAAGGAATGGGTCGATGATTCTGATACCGTCGTAAGAGGCTTTGAACCTTATCAGCAGCCGGGGTTAGTGGGTTTGTTTTTCCAGTGTAAAGTGACTATTTCTTGTCGCTCTCAACTATGATGGGAGTGAAGCGAGATTAATAACTTTGGCAAATACATTTGATTACCGTCAGTAGGCCGGGTCATCTTGTTGGGAAGAGCGTCAGGTCAGCTGAGAAACAAAAGAAAAGGTGAGAGAAGTGAAAAGCGGATCACCGCCCCTCTCTCACCTTCTGTACTGCCGTCTCAGCCCGAGCTCTGTCATCGATTACGGCCTGGCCTGCCCTTACGGCTCCTCAAGTGCTGCTTCAGTCCCTGGAGATGAGGACTTAGAGGCAAGAGAAGCGTTTGCCTTCTCCGCGGAGAGCGCATCCTTCCCGCCCTTCATTCTCTTGCTCTGCACGTCCATCCTCCATCCCACTCCCAGGGCTTTGGTTGCCCTGCCTCGAAGATTCAGTTATCTCCCTTCATTACTCTTCAGCTCCGAAGGAGGACCTCTCCCCCTCCTCTGGCTGCGCCCCAGAGACGCAGATGGGGAACACAACTGGAGTGGAGCTGTCCATGTGGAGTGTTTTGTCACGCTGTTGCGAAGTGTGGGAAGCCTTCGACTTCAAGCGCAACTTCAGAAAAGTAGACGCCACTTCGCGGGCAGCTCTGACGATTTTTTGTTTTTTCTCTCCGCAAGACAACCAAAAAAGTTTCCGTAGGCGCAAACGACAAGTAGGCCTACTTGGCTGGTTTCCAAGGGAGATGTGGTAAAGAAAAGACTAGAGAGAGGTGTAAGTTTCGAAAAGAATATAGAGCGGACAACAAAAAAGGGGGTGTGTGTAAAAAAGAACAGTGATGGATGCTTAGTAAGAAACTACAGGCATGCTGTTAAATAAATCTTCTCTTCTTCATCGCAAAAAGCTGCAGTTACCGTTTATGGTGCATTCCTGTGGAACTACGTGCCATATAATTTATTCAAGAGCCGGAGCGCAGAGAGATGTGACCCTGTCTTATTGCTTTACCTCAATCAGTGCAGTCTCACCATATCGCAGGTAGTTCCGCGCACTATGCCGGCCTGAGAGAGACTAAAGCTGTGGAACCCCTTGGCAGACATTAACGTTTGAACTGTCGAGAAGCAATCCAGATTTCTCCTGTCCCAGGGATTGAACCACGACACTGCGCCTCCCACATTGTCAAAAACCAAAGCTTGCTCGCTTACATCCACCTTTCAAAGACACGGTTTCAATAGGCGAGTAGAGGTTGAGGAGCTGACAATGCACTTATGCAGGAAGGAGAGACTACTGGAAACGGATATGTTTGAAATGTCGTTTATCGTATGACTATAATGCCATGCCGCAGTTGTATGCCATCATGCTGGACACAGATAATTTTCAATATGAGTCAATGTTCACACTCGATATCCCTCTGAAAACAACTACGCTAAAGACACTGTCCTTACAAGTCGGTAAGAGGCGTTGGTTTCCAAATTCTCTTTAGCGCGTGATTGTGGGGGCGTATGTTGGGCGGACATGATTGAAGACCAGCAATCGTAATGGCGGAAATGTTTGAGGACGAGCGATCGTAATGAGTGAATGCGTCTGCAGTTGCTCACAGCGGAAGTGCTAGGTGTTGTGAGGAGAGAGAGAGAGAGAGAGAGAGAGAGAGAGAGAGAGAGAGAGAGAGAGAGAGAGAGAGAGAGAGAGAGAGAGAGAGGGGGGGGGGGGGAGCGTCCCACGCCACCTGCTTCACGAACAGGTGTCCCAGTCCTAAAGGTGGTGCTTCCTGCCTCCCCGCTCGCTAATCCCAGCTGCCGCCGGTCTGGCTTTCCACATCCAAGCAGGTCATGGCAAAAATGGATGATGATGAGATGCACTTGGCATCGACTGATGTGCCTCTGAAAGCGACAAACGACTTTCAGCTGTTCTTCATGGCGATATTACTCTAGTGTCTCACAGACTTCCCATTCTGGGAAAGTTGCATTGGCTCGGGTCAGGTAGCACAGTCTTTTGTATCTTGGCGGGCACCAGAGATCGAGTGAAGGAAGAAATAAATAGCCCTGTTTTTGGGAGGGTAAAATATAAACACAGATACGCTTGATGAATAAAACCGGTGTCCTTAGAACGATTTTTCGTGTGTGACTGCACAATGTCGGTGCTGTATCATATGTAGCTCTGTGGCAAATAGGGATGAATCTCTAAAAAAATAATCAATCTTGTACGTTACGCTAGATTAAAGTGGGTCAGGGTTTTAAAGCACGGTACAGACAGAAATGAGAAACCACGAATAACATATTTCCACACCATTTTGACTCCATCAAACACACTGTAGATTACAGCGGTGTATTGGCTCCCCACGTGTTTGCTAATGGCGAGTATAGTCACGAATACTGTCTTACGTCCACTTGTATTTAATGAATTTTGCGTCTACTTTTGCTCACCTCCTTATGATGTATCTGAACTGATTGCTTTCCTACCTAAGATGTATTCTTTCCTAAAGACTAGACACTTATAAAGGCGACTACAAAATAAAAGTCAATTTTAAATCTAAGATAATGCAATGACCGAGCAGTCCGAAAATACAGAGAGCTTGACCGTAAGGGTCAATAAGAGCACGGCATAGGAACTCTTTTCATCAGATGACAGCATATGATGTGATTTAAACACCCATGCATAGGAAGAAAACTAAAAAAAGTAAAACATCTGCAGTCTTTTTTGTCTTTATTACATTGAGTCTAAATCTGTACGTTGCAGCTACAACAGACACAAAGACCTTGAAATTACGAGGAAATCTTCAGAAACAGGAAGTGCTTTGTTTAGTCTCCAAAATAGTACATCAGTCGACAACACAGACACCAACACCACAAACAGCATTCTGAACACAGAGATATAGTATCTCTGACACAGGTTGGTCACGTGACTTCGGCTCCATATTCCAATGATTTTACCAATCAAAATTCAACATGATCAGAAGACCATTGAGAGTAAAAAGAGGCGATTCTATTTCATTCCAATTATTTATCCCGATAGATAAACACAAATTTGGTGTTCTAATAAAACTAATCTATGAGATTTTCAGGAAATCATTTGAGAACTACTTTTAGCGTAACGTCGTCTAAAAGGTTGCAAACTGCCTTGAGCACCTGCGATTGTGTATATAGTAATACACGCAATCTTTGGACCTACTATAAACGCAGCGAAAAGGATTCCTATGGCTCCGGGCTGGTTTCGTGAATCTATGGTTATACTCTCGCAAGTAAATGCTTTCTGGCCGGAACCTGTGGTCTAACTGCCTTCACACTGTTTGACGAGCTCCACACTTTGATCATTCGTGTATCGACTGATGGAGTCAGTAAGTGATTTAACCTACATTCCGTCTGTGTTAAACTTTAATCGAATGGAAGTTTATTCTGTAGGAATCCGTCCGATTCCGAAGTTCGATATTATCGGATAGCTCAGAAGCAGTTTTTCTAAGTTTAATCCTTCTAAGCATACATTAAATTAATGATTCCTCATCAGCAAAAGCACTCAGCGGGTTTCTGTGTGTATCGGTCCAAATGATTGTGCAGACGGGATTTGTTGCATTACTCGCTCAATGAAGTATAAATATTGCTGTTGTATTCAAAGTCCTTATAATTAGTAGAGTTCACAATATTACACTCTTGTGATTCGAATTTTACCGCATACAAGTTTTACATTCATGAGAAATCGATGTTTAGAAAATGAATTGACGAAAAGATGGCTGCCAGTATCGAGTGTATCACAACAAGCGGAGGAATACACTCACGATGTGATGTGCCATTCAGCGTGGCTGAGACTCTGTGTTCAGAACGGTGGTATGCATGTTATGGAATAATTAAGGCTATCACGTGACCAACCTGTTGCTGAGACTATATCCACTAGTCTCAGCCACACTGAATGCACAAACAGTCTGCAAAAGGAAGATCAAGCACGGCAATGAACCAGAACCTATTGGTCTGCAGGATGCTTCCTGATGCATTGTTCGACATCCGGCTTTGGCAGTCACGTGGACGCCTGCCCGGAGTCGGCGAGGGGCTGGTGATAAGAGTATCACGGCCGGGCGTCCCTGGAAGATGAGAGGCACGTTTGCCCCCTCCCCACTCTTACCGCTCTCTCACCTCCACGTCTGACTATCCGGTAACGATGTCAGCGCGACGCCTCGACTTCCCTCCGTCAAGGTGGGAAGGTCGTCTTGAGGCCAATTACTGTCGCAGACGTCACGCCCAGACTCAGATCGCCACGGCTCAAGACTGGACTCTCCAGCCAAGTCTGAGCACCATCCTGACGGGTCATCCTGTAGTGAGCCCCAAGTACTGCCACGTACAGCCCGGGCCTAAGGTTTTTCGCTCTACGAAACACGGAGCGGCAGGAATCATTGCAGATTGTATTTCCTGAGATCACCGCTGTATAATTGACAGCGAGTGACGCGAGAGAGGAGACAATGATAGTTAATATGGGGCTACTTCCGGGCATCATTCAGACACGAGATGAATAATTAGTTTGGTCAAGGTATTCCACCTGAGCGCTGATGATCAATCCAGCAATAAGTTCCTCTTTACTGCAATATATATCACGCGACAGTTGTGTGGGAGTGAATGAAGAATGAGAGTGAGAGAAAAAAACCGCTGGCGCTCAATCTACAGGTTTTGGCATAAAAAAAAGCTGTGAGGACCTCCAGTAAACCTGGAGGGATTAAAAAAATCCTTCTTTCTCCTTCATCAATGTCCCATCTCCTCGAAATTACGTCACGTTATTCGATGTCAAATGATCACGTCACACATTTTGCAGTTGAAGCGTTTTTTTGGCAACACCAAAACGTAAAAAAGTCACTTTCTTTTTAAACCTCGATTCTGAAAATTTGATAGATTCAATAAAACCTAACTTCCAGTAAGTGTGCAAAATGTCAAGGAAATCCGTCCAGTAGTTTTTGAGATATCAGCCGTTAAGTCGAGACAGACAGACACACACACACACACACACACACACACACACACACACACACACACACACACACACAGAGAGAGAGAGATATAAGCTGTGAGGACCTCCAGTAAACCTGGATGGATAATGTCTCTCTCGTTCCTCTCCTCTGTGAGAGAGAGACAGCAGGCAATCTTTGAAGCACTGCCGACATTTATGATAACGCACACCATCGGTCCATCATGGCGTGCACCACTACTCGCGGATCTCCTGCAAGACTTGCGAGCATTGCGGTGGAAGGTGGGGTGTTCCCGTAGAGGCCCCTGGGAACGATAGAATCCAGCAGGGGCTTTGCAAGATTGATGAGGTTTCTTTGACGCACTGGCGACCTTGGACGACCGAGCCCATTGCAACTCAGAATGTGAACTTGATGCACTGGTTTTGAAACACCATGAATTGACGTTCACGTTTTGTTCGAGCATTATAACAGTGACTTTCATTTAATAAGAAATTGAATTTTAGGAGCGTAGGTGGTGCAAACTGCATTTAACGCGTTGTTTTGGAGTAGTGGTGGTGGTGGTGGGTGTGGTGGTGGTGGTGGTAGTAGTAGTAATAGTAGTAGTAGTAGTAGTAGTAGTAGTAGTAGTAGTAGTGGTAGTAGTAGTAGTAGTAGTAGTAGTAGTAGTAGTAATAGTAGTAGTAGTAGTAGTAGTAGTAGTAGTAGTAGTAGTAGTAGTAGTAGTAGTAGTAGTAGTAGAAGTAGTTGTTGTTGCTGCTGCTGCTGCTGCTTCCAAGTTTTTTAAGTCAATTGGTTTTTCTTTGAGACAGGGAGAACACAATATTGCTCCTTCGTCATAAGCGGACTTCTTCTGGAGTTCCTATTTACCGAGGCGCTTTTAGCTGAGTAATAAATACATGCCTTGTCGACTGATCTATTAAAATGAGTATTGATTGCGCATGGTGAACTTGGTATCGCTTGCAGAGTATCGAATTATCTGCTGAAATACAAACAAACAAACAAAAAACTCAACGAAGAGCATGGAAGCATATTCCTCTTTGAAGCTCCCAAACCCACAATCTTCTTTTTTTGGATCATGCCACATTTTCATCGTCGTTCCATATCGCATCCCAATGGATCCACACGAGCTTTTAGGCTGTGCCCTGTGTTTTTCCCCTGGAAGTGCACTAGCCGCTTTCGAAATATCACAGGTTCCCAGCTTATCATTTCACAATCCCGAAATATCACAGGTTACCAGCTTATCATTTCACAATCCCGAAATATCACAGGTTCCCAGCTTATCATTTCACAATCCCGAAATATCACAGGTTACCAGCTTATCATTTCACAATTCCGAAATATCACAGGTTCCCAGCTTATCATTTCACAATCCCGAAATATCACAGGTTACCAGCTTATCATTTCACAATCCCGAAATATCACAGGTTCCCAGCTTATCATTTCACAATCCCGAAATATCACAGGCTCCCAGCTTATCATTTCACAATCCCGAAATATCACAGGTTACCAGCTTATCATTTCACAATTCCGCAACAACTGCATGCATCCCAAGGCGCAGGATGACGAATCGACGGAGGTTCTTCAAAACCCAGAGGAAGCGGGAAAGCGCTCTAGAACGCGTTACTTTGAAGCGAGAGTGCGGGGTGGAGTGGGTGAAGCGAGAGTGCCGGGTGGGGTGGGTGAAGGAAGAGTGCGGGGTGGAGTGGGTGAAGCGAGAGTGCGGGGTGGGGTGGGTGAAGGAAGAGTGCCGGGTGGGGTGGGTGAAGCGAGAGTGCGGGGTGGAGTGGGTGAAGCGAGAGTGCCGGGTGCGGTGGGTGAAGGGAGAGTGCCGGGTGGGGTGGGTGAAGGAAGAGTGCCGGGTGGGGTGGGTGAAGGAAGCGTGCGAGGTGGAGTGGGTGAAGGGAGAGTGCCGGGTGGGGTGGGTGAAGGAAGAGTGCCGGGTGGGGTGGGTGAAGGAAGCGTGCGAGGTGGAGTGGGTGAAGGGAGAGTGCCGGGTGGGGTGGGTGAAGGAAGAGTGCGAGGTGGAGTGGGTGAAGGGAGAGTGCCGGTGGGGTGGGTGAAGGAAGAGTGCCGGGTGGGGTGGGTGAAGGAAGAGTGCGGGGTCGGGTGGGTGAAGGGAGAGTGCCGGGTGGGGTGGGTGAAGGGAGAGTGCCGGGTGGAGTGGGTGAAGCGAGAGTGCAGGGTGAGGTGAGTGAAGGGAGAGTGCCGGGTCGGGTGGGTGAAGGAAGAGTGCGGGTGGGGTGGGTGAAGGAAGAGTGCGAGGTGGGGTGGGTGAAGGAAGAGTGCGGGTGGGGTGGGTGAAGGAAGAGTGCCGGGTCGGGTGGGTGAAGGGAGAGTGCGGGGTGGGGTGGGTGAAGGGAGAGTGCCGGGTGGGGTGGGTGAAAGGGAGAGTGCGGGTGGGGTGGGTGAATCAAGAGTGTGAGGTGGGGTGGGTGAAGGAAGAGTGCCGGGTGGGGTGGGTGAAAGGGAGAGTGCGGGTGGGGTGGGTGAATCAAGAGTGTGAGGTGGGGTGGGTGAAGGGAGAGTGCGGGGTGGGGTGGGTGAAGGAAGAGTGCCGGGTCGGGTGGGTGAAACGAGAGTGCGGGGTGGGGTGGGTGAAGGAAGAGTGCCGGGTGGGGTGGGTGAAGGGAGAGTGCCGGGTGGAGTGGGTGAAGCGAGAGTCCCGGGTGAGGTGGGTGAAGGGAGAGTGCGGGGTGGGGTGGGTGAAGGGAGAGTGCGGGGTGGGGTGGGTGAAGGAAGAGTGCGGGGTGGGGTGGGTGAAGGGAGAGTGCCGGGTCGGGTGGGTGAAGGGAGAGTGCCGGGTGGGGTGGGTGAAGGAAGATGCGGGGTGGGGTGGGTGACGGAAGAGTGCCGGGTGAGGTGGGTGAAGGAAGAGTGCGGTGTGGGGTGGACAAAGGCAGGGGCAATAGCAATGCAGGCACTGGTCCCGTACCGGAAGTGGGTCACTTGGTCTTGCGCTGTCGAGCTGCTTCGTTCTCGCTGCTCCCGGATGATGGACGAGATCGTTTCGTTTGCCTGCCCGTCGCTCGGGCCTCCAGAGACCCGCCCCCCTCCTCCACCCCAATCTCCATTCCATCGCCAACCCTCCACCCTACCCGGACCCTCACAGAAAACCACCCCACCCCCCTACGTTATCTTGGACTTCAGACTAGCACTGCCCTTCACTCCACCCTTAACCCCACCCCCTCTCCCCTCCCATGGTTTCAAAGTGAACAATAACCGCCGTTCCGGGCCTCAACTGCCCTGAGCCACGCAATGGGCAAGGGCTGCTGCCCAACCCCCGGGGCGAGGGTAATTGCAAGTGGCCAATGGTTTTTGATCCTGACATTCCAACACTGCCAAGGTCATCAGAGAATACTTGCTGGGGACTGCGGAACGTCACAACTCCACGGGAACGTTGGAATGGCGCATTTTGGGTGGACTGCCGGCCGCTCCTTGAGTAGACTTCCTCTGAGCCGGGATGAGCTGTGATAACTTGGCATCGCAAATTTTGAAGATTTTAGGAATAAAGTGAGGGCTTGAACTAAGGAAATATCAAGCTGAAAAGGGGACAGTGTTAGCACGCTCTCAAGCAGTGCAGAGTCATTGAGATATTCTTGAGGTTGAAAGGCATCGACGTGGAAGGTTTTGAAGTAAGTTAGGGAAGTGTTTGCGTCACGTTTGTTACAAAGCGTGTGGAACAAGTGCTGCTTGTCGACTCAGACTGCCAAATTGAATGAGTCACACAACCAGACTCCTGAAAATGTCCCCGAATGTATGATCTAAGTAAGCACAACGTTGACTATCGAGCCACGATTTACGAAGGTATGCTTGAGAACAAAGCGGTTTGTAAGTTTTTAACTGCGCTTTGGATTTTATTATTTTTAATAAACAACGTTCAAACAGGAATGTAGTATAGTGTAGGTTTTCATGCACCCGCTTTGGAAGAAAGCAGAGTAGAAAAGGTTCTAGAAAGAAAAACCCCAGTAAGACGTTTGTTTCCGCGATATTCCTTCAGCTCAAGCTAACGAGCCTCGTTACAGCTCTAAAGAGCAACACGACGATTCCCTCAAAGTTACCTCACGTGCATGCACAGAGGACTTCCTGTTTTAGGTCGGCTGGGCTGGAAGAGGAAATTTCTTAGAGCTACAAATTTCTCAAATGGTTTAGAGTTGAAACTCGAAGATATTTTGCCCATAAGAAATATGAATGTGTAAACAATTTTCAATAAAAGAGAAAAAAAATCAAAATCATGAGATGGGATTTCTTTTCTCCTTCCTGCATGACCACACATGTTTTAAATTGCCAGTATTCATGGCATTTGGGAAATTTTGCAATTCTGACAACTTCAAATCATCAGTTGCAAATCAATAAATAATTACATAGGTTTTTCTGTCAGCTTGTGTTTTATGTACAAAAGGAATTCTCCTGTCGATCAATCTCTTGTTGCAAGATTTAATTGGAAGCTCGAATGAGCTTGTCATCTTTAGAATTGACACTGACATATTCATTCATCATAATATCAGATTTCTTTCGCAATATATCTTAATAACTTTGCGAGTAAAATAGAGTGAATTATGCAATTATTTCCTAGCACTTTCACATCGTTAATATTTTTATAAACGTCGGTTTTTATTACCTTCTTTTACTAAATTATTATGACTTATTTGCGAATTTTGTCAATAGATTATACTTGCATGTTGATAACAGTAGCGTCACAGAAATATCTCGCTTTCTCTCTCTCCCTCTCTCTCTCTCTCTCTCTCTCTCTCTCTCTCTCTCTCTCTCTCTCTCTCTCTCTCTCTCTCTCTCTCTCTCTCTCTCTCTCTCTCCTCTCCCTCCCTCCCTCCCTCCCTCCCTCCCTCCCTCCCCCTATCTCTCTTTCTCTCCTCCCCCTTCCCTCTCTCCCTCCCTCGCTCCCTCCGTCCGTCATTCCCTCCCTCCCTCCCTCCCACATCCCTCCCTCCCTCCCTCCCTTCTTTCCCCCCCCCCTCTCTCTCTCTCTCTCTCTCTCTCTCTCTCTCAATATACAGGTATATACGTGTGTATGCGTATATATATATATATATATATATATATATATATATATATATATATATATATATATACATATTCATATATAATAAACTTTTATCGAATTTGTTTCGATTGTAACTCTGGTAACAATGGCTGTTTTCTCTTAAATATCAAATCATGCGGAGGGGTGCTACATTCATGAATCGTCATATGTATAAAATATATAATGTGTGTGTGTGTGTGTGTGTGTGTGTGTGTGTGTGTGTGTGTGTGTGTGTGTGTGTGTGTGTGTGTGTGTGTTTCACGGGCTGTCTGCCAGTGAATAAATATTTAGTGCAGTTCATTCATACACAAATACACACTTATGCACGAACGCGCACATATACATACACTCGCAATGGCAGGGACACGCACGTACACACGTACACACTTATACATACGGGAATGCATCTACACAGGCACACACAACATACCCGCGCACTTGAGAAGAGCTGTGGGATGGAAGCCCACACACGCTGCCGCAGGCCAACAAATCACCCACTGTTGGTGCATCGCAAGGGCGATAACCACCCCGAGTTCTACTTCTTCCCAGGTGGCGCTCGGGGTGGTCTGGGCACAGAGCAAGTACTACCCGTTCTCGCCACTGTGGGACTGTTTCCAGAGCACAGCCGTTGAAGAGTAATTCCTTGTAGATAAACAGTTTCCGAGACAAACGATCTCTCAGTCCGAAGTTCCGAAAAGAGCCCAACGCTTGTACCGCTTAGAGGCACTCCATCAGTGTCCATAAGAAGGATTACAGGGGTACCGCAACCAAAGGCGACATCCGCTTCCAGGCTTTGAACGGGGTGATAGTCTCCTTCGTGACCTTAAGTTTCCCCTTGCGCCCTCATTTGCGAGAAAGAGAGAAAACAGACATGTCCTGGCGAGAAAGAGAGGAAAAACCCGGAAAACGTCACGCGGCCTCGTCAATCTCAGGAAATGGGCTCCGTGCAGTCGAGGAAGAGAGAAAGAAGAAAAATGGGAAGAAGTTGCTTCAGGTGTACGTGTACTTCCTATGTGAATGAGTGCAGTAGGGTTCGTGTTTAGGAAACACAAATGCGATTGCCATAGTTTAACTCAAGAAACTCTACCGGTATAACATCGTTCAATTGTATGTCTGTTATGATATGCACTGCATCCAGTCCACATAATCGTTAGCTTTCCTTGTAATCATTTACGCGTAAAAAATCTCCTGTCCACAACGTTTACCTTTCAATCAAAGACCATTTTTCAATCTCCAAAAATGAAGACTGGCACATTTCTAGCATCACCAGTTTAGCCCTCTGCCTCATGACTCAGCATGCAAACCCGATCCGAGGAGCTGGAAATAAACACTAAGCGCGGGGAAGCAAATGTCTCGAAGGGGCTTGAGCTGCTCGCTTGATGACGTCACGATGACGTGAAGGAGGTTGGCTGTGATGAAGGAGGCCAGCCGGAGAAGGGCAAAGCATGGCTGCCAATGGAAGGGAAGGAAAAGGCGTCGAAAAGTGGACAGGATGTGAGTTTGGGACAGGAGCGCTGGACGCAGGCCTTGAAAAGAAGACAGCTGGACGTGCTTGTTATCCGTGTCTGATCCTTATCCCTCGACCTGTCATGGCCGCCCTCCACCTCCATCAAGTCTGTGCGGCCATCACCCGGGCCCACGTGTCTTCCGCCTGTCCGCACGTCCTCCTGGCAGATACCCGCCCTGCCCTCCTTCTTTTTTTTCTTCAAGTAAATCTGCCGACATGCCAACCTTGGCCTCAAAGCCTGCATAAATCTGCCAAGCCGACATGGCGAAGATTTAAGAGAAACATGCGGCCACCGAATTTTCTTTCCAACCCACGTAAAACTGAGAGGCGTTTGCTGTTTGCGAGAGAGATAAAAGAATGCTGTTGTCAGTTACTGGACGTTGGAAGAGTCGGCCAATGTCAAACCGCCGGGATGAGCTTGATATGAAAGATTTGACAAAAGTTTTAAATATATTTTTGTAAGGCGAAACCACCATACGTGTGACGTTGTTTTCACATTTAAAGTATATTAAGCACATTATACATTAAACAATTAGACACCAAAGACTCGGCTCAAGCCAGCCTCGTCTGTGCAAAAAAAAATTTAGTTCCGTAGATTTCCACGACAACGTTCTTATCTGGGTATTTTCTCCTGTACTCTCTGACGTACCGCACTTGACGTTGCTCGCGAGGGAGTAGAGTAGCCTCCCTTAGGTTGTCACGTGACGCTGACCTGGGCCCGCCAATTGAAAGGGAAAGGGATTGAAAGAAAACGGAAAAAAGATAAGACGCCCCTTCGTGTGGAGACAGGAGACGCACACCGGTGAGCCCTCGCCAGTCACGAGCTGGGTGGGAGGCCCCATTACAAACATTGCATGACGGGAAGGCAGGGAACTGCCGGGAGAGCGAAGGCCGCAGGGTGGCGCCACCCTGTCAACTTGCAACTACCTGCCCCAATCAGCGTGACCAGTATGGAGACTGGCAGAGGTGACGTCACCACGTCTCCCACAGAGCTGACACTTGGCGACAGAAACCCCGGAGGGCTCTCGCCATCTCGGAATTAAGGTGTAAACCTCTTGACGAAATTCGAGTGGAGTCGTTTTCTTCTTCTTCTTCTTCTTCTTCTTCTTCTTCTTCTTCTTCTTCTTCTTCTTCTTCTTCTTCTTCTTCTTCTTCTTCTTCTTCTTCTTCTTCCTTCCTTCTTCTTCCTTCCTTCTTCTTCCTTCCTTCTTCTTCCTTCCTTCTTCTTCCTTCCTTCTTCCTTCTTCCTTCTTCCTCTTCTTCCTCCTCTTCCTCCTCTTCTTCCTCTTCCTCCTCTTCTTCCTCTTCTTCCTCTTCTTTCTTCTTCTTTCTTCTTCTTTCTTCTTCTTTCTTCTTTCTTCTTTTTTCTTCTTCTTCTTCCTCTTCCTCTTCCTCTTACTCTTCCTCCTCCTCCTCCTCCTCCTCCTCCTCCTCCTCCTCCTCCTCCTCCTCCCCTACTCACGGTCACATCAGTGCAGATACGTAAACGGAGTGTCAAAGAGGCAAAAAAAAGTGTCTACACTGCACCGCCCATCCTTCCCACTTCTAGCAAGTCTCTGTATGTAAATATTTCAAAAGACTTGGACTCCTCCTCCTCCTCCTCCTCCTCTCTCCCTCTCTCCCTGAATGACGGAAAGACTCACTCTCAACCGTCTGGCAACTTCTCTTTGAGAAATACCATCCTGGGCTCAACCCAGGGCTCGGCCACGATCAACAGTCGACAGCTTTCTTCTTGCGACCATGTCTTTCTCTGCAGCGATTTGGTAACATTTTCGTTTCCCCTTTTATCCAACTACCGTTGAAAACTGTTCATGGAACATTGGTCGGGCACGTGCATTTTTTTTTAATTTAATTTCAACAGCCATGTGTTACAAATGTAAGGGGTCAGCGATTTGCATGCTTTTTCCTAAAACGGCTTCGTTGTACCACACGTGAACGTTTTTTCAACAAAGGGTAACGCGCTAAAGGCTCCTTCACACTGCAGAATAATGTCATACGCAACCACTGTCAAGCTTTTGTCTGGTAACTCCTTTTTTTCAGTTAGCATTGCAACAAATTGTAATTTCAAAAAGTTTCAAGAGTGACCCTCAACTTATTGTGACTAGTGTATTTGTGCATGTGTGACGATGAATGAAAAGAAAATATCATTTTGGCCATGATTAATGTAGCTGTACTGACATCTTAAATTAGGAGAACAACGTCGGGTTGCAGGAGGACAGTCTATGAAACAAGTCGGTACGGCCGAAGCATTCTCCATTGCTTTTCATATTGGCGTTCGCGAAATTGCGTCAATACCCTTTGTTGTACATGCGGAAATATCCGTTCAGAGAATGATGTCTCACCATCTTTACACAATGTTTAACGCCTCTTTGAGTTCGCTTGGTGCAGTTATGCCAGGAGGGATTGAGGCACAAGCAAATGCTCGAGTAAGGTCAACACTACACAGATTTCCCCAGAATACACGGTAACTTGTCGACAGCAGGGGCGCGATAGCCGTCTGTCGGTGTGTTTGCCTGCAGCCTATCGGGATCTTCATCGGTCTCGCCCCGGAAAGCTCGCAACACCTGACGCGCCATGACGTGGCCACGATTTACATGCAACAGCGTGCTGCACGGTGAAGGCTGAAATCCGGAGCGCCACGTTGCCATGTCCAAATCCTCCACCACACATCCCACGCTGGAAACATCAACATCTTCCGTGCAAAATTCTCCACCTTGCTTAGCTCCTTCGAGCAAAAACAGAGAGCACTCAAGGAAGAGCGATTTTCTCCCATGCGTCAACGCATTACTTCTTCCTGCCCTCTGCCCTCTCGGCAGATACATAACCCGCTTGTTTGCTGGAGGGGGCGAGGAATCAGAACCTAACCGCCACCTACCGATCTTCCGAGGCGCCTGACCGGATACCGATGGCCCCTTTAAGAGCCTCTGACGTTCAGGAAGAGGCGGGCGCCAGATACGGAGGCGAACCCAGGCTGGCGTGGGTGCCGCAGCTTCCGACACTGGTCCCCTGCTCTTCCCACAGCGGGCAGTTTCTTTGGGCCGCGTCAATATTTACCGAGTCCGCCTCCATGGGCCGGATGCAAGCTTAGTAGCTCATCAGTGGGCGAGGCTTCTAGCCCAAGCAGTGAAAGGCTACTGCCCCTATCCCCTCTGCAGCTCCATTGAAGAGAGGAAGCGGCCTCAAGAGCAATAGGCTGACGGGCAGTCATCATCGGACTTGCCATCGCTGTTGCGTCTCGAACGGCGGTGGAATCAAAGTGACACCGATCAAGTCCGTCAGTTGCCATCTCTGGAGCTGTGAAGTGTATGGCAGCATCTGTGCATCTCCTTTCGAAAACGCTGAAGCCGAAAGACACGTTAATGTCGAGCACGATGTGGTTAACGTCTTGCTCGTATCAGTTAAACCAACAGGGTTTTTCAAACAGGGCGCAGGCTTCCGTGAGAACTTAAATCAAGAACACCACTGGGCTTGGTTTACCACATTGTTTCGCGGTAGAAAAATCAATGATAAGGCATCGGAGCTTTTGAAATGGACGACAAGCGCTCTCTCACAAACATAATAGACGATGTATTCGATATTTTGCGCAGGTTGCAAGATGAAAAAGAAAAAGTAAACCCCGGTTCCAGGAATTCAAATATTGCGACAATGGAAACCAAGGGTACACTCATGCATGAATTATCGAACAATTGTGATTTTTTTTTCAACTTTACTGTTTTGAAGTCCAAGCGAAACATTGTAACAAAGCAGTATCTAGGGCTAAAGCAATTAGATACATCCATTCGTAGACAACGAACACCTCTCGCCTTTTTTCTGCCTGGAAGAATATACAATAATCAAAAGAAATATGACATGCTTATTTGTTCAAATTGTTTAGTGTGTTCTCTATCTCAGACTTATGATGGTCGAAAAAGTGTTGGAGGTTTAGGAATGGGGGGTGGGGAGGTGGAGCAGGTAGAGGAGCTGTGAGGATGGAGAGAGAAAGAGAAAACCTCGTATCTGGCCACACAGGGAGAACTGGGCTTAGCAAGCCAGTCACGACGGCATTTTCCCAAATAGTCACTGGTCGATGAACCTCAGGAAACTTGTCTTGGTTTGGGAGACCACTATTTGCCAAATGTGAAGTACACTTGTCACTCGATCACTGTTGTAAATATTGCGTCGATACCAATTCTTTTTCCTCCGATAGCACGAGCAAAAGACAGTCGACGGCCGGTCTGAGTTGTGTGTCTGACATTTCTGTCTCCATGCAGTGGCGCCGCGAATGCCAGGATACCAATCAGTTTTGTCCACAACGCGGCATAGCAGACAAAGACAATGCTATATTGGTCGAGACTCACCAGGGAAAGCTGGGAAGACCATTATGCAAATGCCGTTCTGGGTACTGAATAACACCCAAGCCTTCCTTCAAGGGGGAAGCTCATGATTTGTTAAGGCCATGCATAGAGGCTATAAAAGTTTGGACAACAGGCTTTGTTATGTACTACGTGGTTTGAGTTATCCGCCACGGTGATTTCCATAGAGTCTCTCCACAGAAGAATGGTTTACTCCTCCGCTTTGCAGACATACAGCAGACAAGCTGAAAGGAAGGACGAATTCTGGACGGAGCTACAGTTCCCTTCCGCACGAGCAATGACTGCCTTGTATGGAGATGTGTTTTTTCCTCATGTATGCTCTGTAGATGTATTGATAAATGGACGGGAATATATTCTAGGGCCAGTCAGGAACAAGGGCAAATGGATTAGGGAGGATTGGACAAATACGTAAGTGGGTGGATAGATGAATGGATGAATGAATGGGTGGATGGATGTATGGATGGGTGGATAGATGAATGGATGGATGGATGGATGGATGGATGGATGGATGGATGGATGGATGGATGGATGGATGGATGGATGGATGGATGGATGGATGGATGGATGGATGGATGGATGGATGGATGGATGGATGGATGGATGGATGGATGGGTGGGTGGATGGATGGATGGATGGGTGGGTGGGTGGGTGGATGAATGGATGGATGGATAGATGGGTGGATGGGTGAATGGATGGGTGGATTGATGGATGGGGATAATGTAGATGGGATGGATAAATGGATGAATGTATGGATAAATGAACAAAGTATATAACGAGTGGATGAACTGATGGATAGACGGATAATTGCATCGATGATTGGAAGTAAGAGTAGATAAATGGATGGATAGAAAAAGATGTGTGGTTTATGGTAAAGTGTATGCATGGTTGTATACATGGATGCATGGAATGATTTGTGAGAGCGTAGGTGTACAGCAGAAAGCATTCATAGACAAAGAATGGATGCATTCGTTAAACAGAAGATTGATTCTGTTATTTCATGGGTACACAAAATACTATTGGATGCAGAAGGAACCAAATCAAGGAATAATGAGATCACACACACACACACACACACACACACACACACACACACACACACACACACACACACACACACACACACACACACACACACACACACACACACACACACACACACACATACACAAGTGGACGGGCATTTGGCAGATAATATAAATGGACGGCTGCAGACATGTCTTTACGAGAACATTTCAACAAATGAATATGCAGGCAGTTGGTAACGTTATTATGGCACGAAAAATGCATAGACGCACCATGCAACGTAAGAAGAAGTGTGTGATCAAGTGTCCAGGCAGTCCCTTGGGAAATCACCCGGAGTTTTCACAAATGCGTCCATTTGCAACATCGTGAGGAAAACGTACTGTCTCGTATATGGATTAGAAATATCCATATACACTCCACTGGCAAAGTGGAAAAGAGCGACCTCTGGGCTTGAGCAAAAGACGGTAAGAGAACAGCAATCAATAAGTGAAACCCTCAATATAATTACTGACCGCTCAGGAGTTAGCGCGTGGACCACCAGAGAGAACGAAGAGGAATAAACCAACAAAGCTGCTAGAGACTAGAATGAGCAGGTGCCGAGCATGTAAGCACCACGAGTAAAAGATTATCTCATGTAGTCGTTTTGCAACTTATACTCTCATAAGATGGGGACGTATCTGTGAACGTCTGATTCTCTGACACTTCGAAAATATATTTCCATTATATTCCATTCGCCTATACAGAATTCGATTAAAGCCCTCTTACAGACAACACTTGAAAGTTTTCTTTACACGAGCACGATTTTCTAGTGCGGGCCAAAAGCAGACAAGGCTGACCTACGCACAAGAAAGAGAAAAACTTTTTTTGCTTTTCACATTGCCTCCCTAACGGTGCTAACTATAGATACCGGTAGTGGTTTTGTATAAACCTTTCACAGACTAGTGAAACTCAAATGTGTGTATGTGTGTGTGTCTCTCTCTCTCTCTCTCTCTCTCTCTCTCTCTCTCTCTCTCTCTTCAAATCTACTTAATCACAGGCCATGAAATACAGAAAACGAGGGATGTCGCAATGCTTGTATGTTATGCATTTGAAACACTGAGCAGACAAAATGTGCTTAGATAGAGGTTTATTGCAGTCTCGCACTTATGAAAGCGTACAAAGCTGCAATCATCCTTGAAAACTTTTTTAAAAATTTAATTAACTGTACATTGAATTTACAAGTGTTGTCATAGAGTTTTGACAGTGATGAGTAGTTAGTATTTTTCACTGGTTTAAGGATCTTCAGTGTCGTTTGTAAAATATATCGTGCATGGTTCTTCATTGTTATACTGTCTTAACGTTTGTACATAGAGGATAATATCAAATGGGTCGTCGGCTGAATATAGATCAATCAACCAAATCCAAATCAACCAAATCCAAATCAATCAAATCCAAATCAATCAAATCCAAATCAAATCCAAATCAATCAAATCCAAATCAAATCAAATCCAACTCAAATCCAAATCAAATCAAATCCAAATCAAATCCAAATCAAATCCAAATCAAATCCAAATCAAATGCAAATCCAAATCCAAATCCAATCAAATGCAAATGCACATCCAATGCAAATGCAAATCCAAACCCAAATGCAAATGCAAATGCAAATCCACATGCAAATCCAAATGCAAATCCAAATCCAATCCAAATCCAAATCCTAATCAAATCCAAATCCAAATCAAATCCAAATCAAATCCAAATCAAATCCAAATCAAATCCAAATCCAAATCAAATCCAAATCCAAATCAAATCCAAATCAAATCCAAATCAAATCCAATGGCAATCAAATCCAATGGCAATCAAATCCAATGGCAATCAAATCCAATGGCAATCAAATCCAATGGCAATCAAATCCAATGGCAATCAAATGCAATGGCAATCAAATCTAATGGCAATCAAATCCAATGGCAATCAAATCCAATCCAATCCAATCCAAATCCAAATCCAAATCCAATTCCAAATCCAAACCCCAATCCCCAATCCCCAATCTCAAATCCCCAATCCCCAATCCCCAATCTCAAATCCCAAATCCCAAATTTCAAATCCCAAATCCCAAACCAAACCAAACCAACAATCAATCAATCAATCAATCAATCAATCAATCAATCAATCAATCAATCAATCAATCAATCAATCAATCAATCAATCGATCAATCAATCAATCAATCAATCAATCAATCAATCAATCAATCAATCAATCAATCGATCAATCCATCAGTCAGTCAGTCTGTCTGTCTGTCTGTCTGTCTGTCTGTCTGTCTGTCTGTCTGTCTGTCTGTCTGTCTGTCTGTCTGTCTGTCTGTCTGTCTGTCTGTCTGTCTGTCTATCTATCTATCCTCTCTCTCCCTTCTCCCTCTATCTCTTTCTTCTCTCTCTCTCACCTCACCCTCTCGCTCTCTCTCTCTCTCTCTCTCTCTCTCTTCTTTTGTTTTCTTTCCTTTCTCTAGATTGCAGGTTCTAAGGCGCTAAAAGTCATCTCGAGTTGAAATCTTGCAGCCCTGCTGTGCGACCGACAAGAAGCTTTCAGAGTAAGAAAAAGACTCAGAGCAATGCCAAACTCAAGCACGTT
>JAWQFJ010032211.1:0-28826 GCA_034096865.1 Theodoxus fluviatilis | reverse complement strand
TCAACATGCAAAATTATAAACAGACACAAAGAGTTAGTTTCATTAAAAATAACCTAGCATTAGCAACATACTGTTAGTGCTATCGAAAGTGTAACAACTATTCTTTCAACCCAAAAATATAAGGTTTGTGTTTTCGCCCAACACGTAATAGATTTATTTTTTAAAAAAACACAGAATACACACAAACTGGGACAGGAAGAATCTGGTCATTTAAATATCTTGACAATATTATCTTGGCTGCAACCTTGTGTGGAAATCTGCCCATACGTGTAATTCTGTGCGTGAATGATGCTTGGTGAAAATCTACGATGCACCTACCCCTCTGTATGATTGCAAATAAGAAGCTTTGGTTCAACGTCTACGACGTGCCAAAGCAAAATCAAAAAGTATTTACAGGAACTTCCCTTCCCTTCCAACTTCTATGCAAGATCAGTACTCTTACTGGTGAAGTGACGACCGTGCAAGGTGTCTTCAAGAGTGCCTGGATGCATTTTACACAACCAGGGACCACCACTACTCTTTCACTGTTCTTCATGGAACAACTCTTTAGATTTCAGCCACAGAGGGACAGATATAAACTCTACAGCAAGCCTACGCGGCCACAATAATAGTTACGAAAGAGAAGAAATGTAACAATGATGTCAAGAGTTTTAACTGTTTAATGAGATCATTTGTGACTGATGAAGTTGACGGATGGCCACTTTCTCTCAACACTCAGTCAAGTGACTCCAAAAAGGGAACAGTACAACATGACCACAAGGACAGTGTAGAACAACACACATTCACAAAATTGACAAAATTCAACCTTTCAAAAGCAACCACTTAGGTCTTGTGAACATTTGGAAATTTGGTAGCCACAAAAGATGAAGCCTTTACAACAAATTGTGGGAATCCAGATGAGTTTGCAATCATTACTACCTTCCAAATTGATAAAGTCAGGGACATCATTCTTCACAACATGATGCATCTATTATTCAGAATTGAAGAAATGAATGAATGCATAAACTGTGAATTTTTCGATCTAGTACTGATATTTGCATGGTTTCAGATCTGTAAAAAGTGTTTAAGGCATTTTAACTCAATGGCTGCATGATACATGATTAGTGCATGTGTGAACAGTTCTTTGGATTGTGGCCAAGTCATATTAAAGCGGGCATGAATGCTTGAAGCAACTCAAACTGTTTTCATCCACCACAAGCTAGTCAGACCACTAAAGTTACTCCAGAGCAGCATACACATTTGCCAGTTATTCAAGGAGTCCCAAAGTTAGATCCCAGTGGCCACACAAGCTGCACCAACAGAAACTGACAAGAAAATTCCCTTGGAAAAATACCCTAGGGATGTGTCAACTACAGAAGACAGTAAAAAACTACTTCCTCAGTGTCACATTAGTAGGATTCTTAAGAATTAAAAAACACTGAGACAAGATGTAGGCCAAAGTGTGCACAGCAAGCCAACAGACTAGCACAAGCAGTCCATATAAATCATTACAATGAAGAGAGAGGAGGAGGAGGAGGACAAAGGCACAATACAACAGTCAGTTCCACATGTAGGTCAGGTCATGCAGCCACAACAATGCAACAACCGGGATGCCGTATTGACGACCCAAGGGGCTCTAGGGCGGAAGCCATGCAGTAGAGCTATCAACTCTTCAGGCAGTCACTCAGTGCTGGAGCCAGCTCTCCAATGACTGGAACCAACAGCCATGAAAGCATGTGTAGGCACCTATCAAACATGGGAAATGAGCTAACATTTGTCTATCTCTGCCTAAACCCCAATTCACTTACTTTCTGAATTGCTGATTAACAATTATAATTCCTTTGAATTTCTAACTATATGATGTCTTCTCACTGATGCAAATTTACCCATATTTCAAGACAGCATTGAAAGTAATGGACCCAAACATGCCATACTGCTTCAAAGATGCATGATATTACTTTCTCACAGTGCATGGAATACTGGCTGATGTAATTATGAGCATTTCCCTGGGCCTCCTGGCTGCAAATGCTCATGGTGGGTCTCTGTGGTCGAGTGGTTAGCGCGCTGGACCTACAGTCACTTGCGGCCAGTGGGTACGGTGTTCGAAGCTGCACGGTTCCCGGAGTTGCATCCTTGAGCAAGATGCTTAACTCGCATTGCTTCTCCCCACCCAGGAGTAAAACCGGGTACCTGTGAGGGCAATGTTGGCAAAATGTAGTGCGATTAACCGTTGTGTGCGGCCAAGCGCCAGCATCGGGTTGGAATACTCCCCAGGGAGCGGAGTTGGTGCTAATACCTGACTGTGTGCGTCTTAAATGTCTGTCACTATGTTTGTTGTGAGGTACCAGTGAGGTTTGATCAAGATCCCCAGTGATCAGGGGGTAAAGTGTAAAGCGGTTTGAGCACCGATCAATGGTGGAAAGTCGCTATATAAAATCACACTTTTTTTTAAATGAAGCCTAAGACAGAGTCCTTTGATTTTTAATATGGCTTTGTGAGTAATCTCCACAAGCACTCTCAATTTCTACCTTTGTTTCCTTTTATATGGTTTGATTCAAATTGACTTTTACCAAATAAAAGCATTTTAGGATTCCATGTATAATTAAAATCCTCTTGTGGACTCAGAGGAAGCAACTGTGATACTTTCCACATCAGCCAGAAATAGATCAGCAAGACAATAGATGGGCACCAGGTGCTGTGACCTGGTGTGGCTCCCCCCCCCCCCCCCCCCTCCCCCTCCCCCTCCTCGAGTGTCAGAAAGTTTTAAGGGCTGAAACACTTGTAAACCTGGGCCGGGCTCTTCCTTTAAAGACCGCCTAATCTCTTGCTCCGTTGGGAGTTTCTTGCCACTTCAAAGTCACAAAGGCCATTCTCAGGACTTAAATCATGGATGGCCCATAGTAACACTAACAGTAGGCTGCATCATTTAAACATGAAATCAAGATACTGTTTGCTCTTCTTGGTTTTGCATCCAGACATACTTTTTTCTCCAGCAGAGAGTGACTGCATCCAAAACTGAGAATGGGGCTTTTTAACTGCAGCATTGGAAAACTGTGCATGCCACGGCATTCCTGGCCAACCAACCACACATCAAGGCAGAAATAAGCTGAGAAGGAGATATGTACTTCATGGTTCCACCCAACCTCTGCCTCTTTAGATGGGGCTACTACCTGCCGCTCATCATCCCGACGTTTCTTCTTCCTCCGCTTTCCGCCGCCCGTCCCAACCACACCTTCTGTGTCCACCTGAGCCTGCTGAAAGACATGAACAGTATTAAGTATGCATGATAAACTGAACATACAAAAACAAAGAAGAAGATGTGGATCATAGGACAGACCCAAAGACAGGATGAATCCACACCAATTGGGGGGGAGAGAAAGAGGCTGCAAAGAAAATGGGTAAAAGAGAGGATAGATTTGATGAGCATGCTATCAGTCTTGGATGAGGAATCAAAGAACATACTGAGATCAAATAGAGATGGTGAAGTCCAAATCAAAATTCAATGGCTGCCATAGAAAAGGAGGGTACTGCTAAACACTGGGTCAAAAGAAAGCACAGAACACCAAAGAAATGCTGAACACTATGTCACAAGAGAGCGCAGAACACCAAAGGACTGTTGAACACTTGTCAAAAGAAAGCACAGAACACCAAAGGAATGCTGAACACTAAGTCAACAGAGAGCACAAAAAACTCAAGAACAGTTGAACACTAAGTCAAAAGAAAGCACAGAACACCAAAGGATTTATGAACACTAAGTCAAAAGAGAGCATAGAACACCAAAGGACTGTTGACCACTAAGTCAAGAGAAAGCACAGAACACCAAAGGAATTCTAAACACTAGGTCAAAAGAGAGCAAAGAACACAAAGGACTGTTGAACACTAAGTCAAAACAGAGCACAGGCAACCAAAGGAGTGTTGAACACTTGGTCAAAAGAGAGCACAGAACACCAAACGCCTGATAAACACTAGTTTAAAAGAGAGCACAAACCACCAAAGGAATGTTGAACACTTGGTCAAAAGAGAGAACAGAACACCAAAGGACTGTTGAACACTTGGTCAAAAGAGAGCACAGAACACCAATGGATTGCTGGACACTAGGTCAAAAGAGAGCATAGAACAGCAAGAGGAGGACTGCCTCAAGAGGCACAGTAGGTGGGTATGATTGAGAATGGTTGCAAGATACACTGAGAAAAAAGTATATTTTAAAAGGTGGGGGACAAAGGTGTTGGAAAAACCCCACAGCATTAGAGCAAGAAAACGTACAAAAGCTGGGATATTGGCAAAATGAGTAACAAGTGGAAAAAGAAGCACAGAAGGACAACAGATCCTTCATCCTTCCACTTTGCAAAAATCATTACAAGAAAGGAAGCATACAGATAAAGTTTCAACACATCAACTATGAAAGTACAACACATGGCTCAAAGTTGCAAAATGTCCCCCTCATAAAGCAGTGGATGGTGGATTTTCAACACATCAGATTAATTATTTCACAGAACATATATTTTAAAAAGGGGACAGATTTATTTTGCATCTCTGTCACTCACAAATCGTTTTTAAGCAGACAGGACCCCAAGAAATACAAGTCAAGACAGACAAATCAGTCAAGGGACGCATGCCTAGGAGGTAAGGGGCACTTACTACACTAACAGCAACCGTCTGTAGACTGACACAAATGAGACGTATTGTGAGAGGGAAAACCAATAAGTACAAAACAAAAACAAATATGGGTAAAGAGGCCATTCAAGAGAAGGAGAGCCATAACAGATGAGGAAGGGGGTTAGCTGCAAGGGTGTGGAAGGGTGGGTGGTGTGGGAGGAGGAGATGCTGGCTCACATCGCTGAACATCCAGAGCTGGGTCTTGACAACCAGTACCAAATACAGCAACATCAGGATGCCAGGATTGACAAAGTAAGGCCATGCCACTTGTTGCTGCAGCATTAGCTTCCAGGGCCTGTCACAGTCAGTCCTCACCACAGCCGTCAGACCCACAATTCTGCAGCAAGAAATAAAGTGTGTGTGTAAGAAAACTCCTACTCTGCAACAGTGAAGGCCTGCTGTGTTGAGTGTTGGCTGCCTGCATAGACTGGCCATTTTCCAAAACAAAGACAATTGGAAAAAATCTTCTTGGAACTAACAGAATGAGATGCACTGCAGCAAGGAAAAAAAAATATGACTTTCAACTCCAAGCATTGTTGCACAGAAGGACTACATCTTGGATGGAGGAGGCAGCAAGGCTATGCTGGCCACTATTTTTCAGATGACACACTACTGATAGCACTTGAAGAATACTGCCATCAAAACAAACTGACACTGCACAAACACACCGCCATCATTAGGAAGACCTCTGGTTTATCCAGTACAAATGGATGACCCACCTTTGTTTCCCGTCCCATTAAAGATGAATGTGTTACACCCACACTGCATCTGCTGCTTTCTGCATCAGTTTATCAAATTTCAATACAGAAATTATCAGAGTACAATAATGTTGAGGATCCATCACTATCACTATCAGTGTGGCCTAAAGTACCAGCTTTATGACAGTGGTGAAAACTTTCTGACATACTGTTCCCATGCTATTAAATGAAAGACCAAATTAAGTGTGCAAATTTTGGATCAATGTGTGTGTGTGTGTGTGTGTGTGTGTGTGTTTGTGTATGTGTGTGTGTTTGTGTATGCAAATGTGTGTATGTATGTGTGTGTGTGCACATACAAGTGCATGCATGCGTGCATGTGCGCACATATGCACATATATGTTTGTGTGTGTGATTGTGAGCAAGTGTGTGTGTATGTGTGTGTGTAACTGTGTGTATGTATGTATGCAAGTGTTTGTGCACATACAAGTGTGTATGTGAGTGTTTGTGCACATGTGTGTATGTGTGTATATGCGTGTGTGTGCGTGCATGAGTGTGTGTGTGTGTATGTGTGTGTATGTGCGTGCATGTGTGTGTGTGTGTGTATGTGTGTGTATGTGTGTGTATGTGTATATGTGTGTGTGTATGCGCGTATATGTGCGTGCATGAGTGTGTGTGTGTGTATGTGTGTGTGTTATATTGATGTGTTAAAGGTCAAGTTTTCAAAAGAGATGCTGAGACTCTACTGATTCAACATGACCAGTATCAGTGAATCATCATCAATGTCATTTACATAATACATGCCATTTGCATCATTGTCACCACCATTATCAATGATGATGATCATCATCAATCTGATCTTCCAGAATATGACCACGATGATTACCTAGACAAGCTTATGTAATGTATGTCCATAATGGTGAAAAGCAGCCTAGTATAGTAAAAAAACAGCTTGTGTACGTTCAAGGTCACCTACATGTACGTGTGGCTGAATGGAGGATATGGGAATGAGACAAGATTTCTAAAACAATTGAAACTAAGACTACACGACTGCTTTCAGCAATCTTGAGATGAATGAACTTGTAATATAAAAATATGTTCACTTTATTCTGCCTTCAAACATGTATTTGGTCAAGAAAATTAATTTACCTTTCTTACCATGTAAAAACTTACGGAAGCATTTATCAGATTCCCACCCGAATTGACCTCCTTATGAATTAACCAATGCTATAATCACAACAATGCAAATAGAGTAATCTGTCTATTCTGTAACATGCTGGAAGATGACAATCATTTCCTCTTATGCTGCAGTGCTCACAGCAAATTAAGAAATAAAACTTTAACAGGATATGTATATATGTAAATAAAATGAGATACTGCCATTGGTTGCTGAAAGGCACTAATACTCAAATAACAAGGAGTGCATGTAGACTTTCTATGCATTGAAACTCAGAGAGGAAAACCAAACAAGATATGAACCTTGTTTTGAACATTTCAACTGTAACTCTGATGAATATGGTTGTGTTCTGCTTAATTCTTATGTTCATGTGAGTCATTCATGTGTTTCATTCCCCAGTCCTGTAAGGATTATGTAATTTGTAGAAAAAATCAGTCAAGTAACAGCCACGAGGGGTGGGCGGCTATAGGTGGTACAGGATTGAGCAGGGTGGGCAGTAATGGGCAGTACAGGATCTTAACAGTGTTAATCCAAACATGTGTATTTGTGACACACTCATGAATCATTGTGCTATATATGTAGTTTAATGGTCCATCTGCCCATGAATAAACATTCAATTCAGTTCAGTTTAGATCTTCCACCTCCTCCTCGCAATCACAGCTACCATCACAGCAATTAGCATCACTGTCTACAAGCACTGCCAAAGCATACCTTGCACTGAATTCGTCGTGAGGCACAAAGGTCTGGAAGAACTGGAACTGGTACAGGTGCAGGGCAGACAGATGCAGACCAGTGTACACCATCAGGAAGATGTGGAAAAGGGCAAATCTTTGCCCCATGTTTATATGGAATGCCCACAGGGTGGCAACGATGAGAAACACCAGGAAGTAGAATCCATTCAGCAGTGAGGGCACCATGATGCCACTGAGCCCAAGTAGGAGGTTGCAAAAGAACTCCACCACAAAGGAGAATAAGGAACTCTCCTACAATTAACATTGAAAAGTGAAGATGAACAACTTGCGCGCACGCACGCACGCACGCACGCACACACACACGCGCGCACGCACGCACGCACACACACACGCACAAGAAAACACTGCAAAGGTCAAGTTTCCTGGCTGCAATTCTGGCAAAAAGAATGCTCTGTGTGTATGATATGAAAGTTCACTGAATCATGTTTGCCTTTCTGCATATTTGGAGCAGTCACCGAAGATGTTTGATTGCTCTTGTCTCATCCTTATTCATTTCCTGGAAGTGCAGAAAAAAGTCTCTTTGGAGGATGAAATACATTTGAGCATGAGTAGCACCCACCTAACTAACCCAGCAGTTTTCACTTCCATAAGTCTTTTCAAACTACAAAACAGACATGAAAACCCCAATAGCCCATGGGATTGAGTCGGCACTTACACCTGTATCATACACTGTAGTGGTCTCTGGAGAGAGGTTGAAAGCAGAAACACTATATATAATGGACTGCTGACTTGACTTCTCAGTGTATAGTCTAAATATAGTCGCAGTGCTGTCTGCCCAGCTCCGCCTTCCCACCGGCAACGATCATTTCCGGTTTCCGAGTTTACAGAATGGAGCAGCTAATCGAGGAGATACTTGAGGTAAGTACGCAGCATTTACTGAAAATATGTAGTTGAAAAGAAAGAATGAACATTGAAATAGTATATTATACGTAACTGTTAATCTATAGCAACATGAGCTCGGACAGTGTAGATGAGTGTAACATTTATGACCGAGATAATACACGAAAGACAAAGAGCGAGTCGGCGCTTCATGAAGTCAGTTGGCAATGATGTTATGACTCAGAAAATATATTTTTTTTTATAAGCAGGATGGTGTTGCAAGTCAGAGGCACTGCTGCTAAACGTTTCTTAAACATATGTGAAATGCTGAGCACCATTGCACTCCACTTGTCTTCTACATAGCGGCATAGCAGTCAGTACATGTGAGAACACGTCGTCTGCTCTCTGACGCGCGCATACCGCCACTGGCGCTAATGCGATGACTCGCAAAAGGAGGAACCTATGGTATCTCTGCTCGCTCCCATTCAGGATCGTTGTGTTATTATTCTGTGGAACGACAGCTCTCTATTTTGGCCTGTGTAGGCTCCACAACCAACAACTGCACAGTTATTTCCTGGCATGTTGTGTCAAAACCCTCCGAATCCCACAGACGCTGGATATAGTTAGAATGGTTCCACTGTGCTTTTAAGCAGACGCTACGTCAAAGAACACACTTCATATTCAACGAATTGTCAGTCCAACTTTAACCTCTGACTCTACAATCCGCAAATTACATCATGTTTTTGCACAACTGAATTCAGCTAGAGATGTTAAAGCACAGTACAAGAAATAACCATTACATTCTACTGCTGTGTGGACAATGGAACCTGCCCAGATTTAGACCTGAAGAGAGCAGTGCCTCCGCCCTGGTTTTCTGCGCAAGACGGCACTGCCAGACGCGTTTTGCGCATACAGCTATCCAGTTACTATAGTATCTCTGTTGAAAGTATCAAAACCTGTTCTAACTGGTGTAGTGCCAAATGTGACGGAAGACTTTGTGTAATCAGGGGACTGCTGCATACATATATGCCACTAGTGACTGGAGTGAAATGCAAACGCCACTGCTGAATCACCGAGTTTTTATTTTTATTTTTATTTTTAAAATATATATTAAAATTATATTTATTCAGCACAATATCTTACAACACAAGTCACGAAGAAAGCAGCGCCGAGTGAAGAGGAAAAAAGCTTAAGACAAACACACAGACACAGAAAGAGATAGAGAGAGAGAGAGAGAGAGAGAGAGAGAGAGAGAGAGAGAGAGAGAGAGAGAGAGAGAGAGAGAGAGAGAGAGAGAGAGAGAGGGAGGGAGAGAGAGAGAGAAGGAGAGACAGAGAGAGAAAGAGAGAGAGAGAGAAATGCACCCACAAACTCCCATACAAATCTCTCATCTCCCCACACACCCTTCATCTTGCCCCTCACCCATCTCACTGCCCCATCAACCCCACTCCACCCCACCCCACACACATGCACACAATAACAAGAAGGGCAAAGCCCATACGACTCACATGCTTGACCTTGACCTTTACATGACCTTGACCTTTACATGACCTTGTCCTTCAGGTGTCCTTCAAGGTCAAGGTCAAACAACTAAACCTACCAATGACATCATACACTAAGAACTGCTTTACACATTTTTCCTACCAAAATACATGTGACCTTGACCCAAGGTCAAGGTCATCCAAGGTCATGCCACACAAAGCTGTTAATTCAAGACATAGGAAGCACAATGGTGCTTATTGGCACTTTCTACCATGAGATATGGTCACTTTTAGTGGTTCACTACCCCATTTTGGTCACATTTCATAAGGGTCAAAGTGACCTTGACCTTGATGATATGTGACCAAATGTGTCTCATGATGAAAGTATAACATGTGTACTACAATGTTATGAAGTTTGGAAGAGTTATCTTCCATAGTTCAGGGTCAAGGTCACTTCAAAATATGTATACAATCCAACTTTAAAGAGTTCCTGTGACCTTGACCTTGAAGCAAGGTCAAGTCACTGTGTATGTTTTTGTACGCCTTGTCATCCTACACTATCATGCCAAATTGGGTGTTGATAGACTTAATAGTCTCCGAGAAAAATCCAACGTTAAAGTTTTTTACGGATTAAAGGACGCCCGGACGCCCGGTCTGCCCGGACGCCCGGACGGACGCCTGGACGCCCGGACGGACAACACAGGCGACCTATTATGAAAGTATAACATGTGTACTACAGTGTTATGAAGTTTGGAAAAGTTATCTTTCATAGTTCAGGGTCAAGGTCACTTCAAAATATGTATACAATCCAACTTTAAAGAGCTCCTGTGACCTTGACCTTGAAGCAAGGTCAATCAAACTGGTATCAAAAGATAGGGATTACTTTGCCCTATACACCATATATAGGTCAGGTATCCAATCTCAAAAACGTCAGGGAAAATGAGAAAATGTGAAAAATGGCTGTTTTTAGACCACATTTATGGCCCCTGCGACCTTGACCTTGAAGCAAGGTCAAATCACCATGTATGTTTTTTGACGCGTTGTCATCATACACCATCATGCCAAATTGGGTGTTGATAGACTTAATAGTGTCCGAGAAAAACCCAACGTTAAAGTTTTTCACGGACGCCCGGACGCCCGGACGCCCGGACGGACGACACGGGTGAGTACATACTCACTTTTGCTTCGCATGTGAGTCAAAAAGACATCTGCAGACCTCCACAATAAATTTGCATATATGAACCAATGTCAAAGTTTCTAGTTTACACAAGTATAATGACACCAGCATTTATAAATTCATTCCATTTATCAATGAACTTTTCAATATTTTTAATGTTTTTTCAGCATTATACTTGAGCTTAATTCTGGACAGATGAGAAGTGAAATCAACAAAGTCTGGAAGCAAATCATTCAATCTCTGATGATAAATATGCCTTTTTGCGAGTAAAATGATATGAGTGATATTTGCATTTTCATTAAATTTACCAAAAAGTACCTCAAATTCTGTAAAAGTTACTTCTCTATCACATTTATCTTTGATGACATCACTCAATTTTACCCACAGGGATCTGCTGTATTCGCATCCATAAAAGAGATGTTCTATGGTTTCAACTTATGTCTGACAAAAAGTGCATAGTTTACTCTGAGTGAGCTTCATCTTATAAAGTAGACAATTGACTAGCAGAATCTTGTACTGAAATACTCTGAGACTCACCTTTTGACAAGATTTAAAAAGCAATTGGTAATAAATCTCCCAGGGCAAGACAATGTTTGCTAGCTTATTTTCCCACGTTTTTGTGCCGTAGGAATACATGTATTCTGCAGCATTCCATAAAAGAATCTAGCCTTTCTGATATTATTTGAAAGCAACAGTGCGCTAATTGGGGGCTCGTGCTGTTTTGCCTCAGTACGAATATCTAATCGCTCAATTTCCTGCTTCCACGCACACATAATTATTTTCAGTAATTTAACATACTCAAGAAAGTGACCTTGAAATTTGAGTTCTGACTGTAACCCCTCAAACGATTTAAAAGTTCCGTTATGTTTCACAATGTCTTTGACACTTTATATCCCAACATCAAACCATTGTCTTAAGCAGTTACCGCTGTAAGCAAATTCTGAGTTATTCCATAGCGGCCACTGTAAATAACTTCCTGTTGCTTTAAGTTTATTTTGAATAAAAAATTTAATCCACGCCATTAACACTTGCTGCCAGAAAGGATTTCTTATTTTGTCGACCACTGTTTTCTTTATATATCTCCCTGTTTCCATCAACACTTTGACATCCATCCGCTTACAGGAAATATTGAGAGCAGGGGTTTAGACAAATCTGCTCATCCATGTCAGTATTAATGCATCATTGTATTTATTTATGTCGATCATTTTTAGACCCCTCTGTCATAGTTTAGTATAAGTGTTTCTCTTTTTATTTTATCTATTTTACGAGACCAAATGAACCTATAGAATTCATGTTGTATCTTCATAATGAAACTGTCTGGTGGTCTGGGTAGATTTATAAGATAGTAAGTAAGCTTGGAAAGTGCCAATGCTTTTATCACCAGGATTTTACTTAATATTGTAAGATTCCGCCGCCACCATGTACACACAAGTCTCATGATTTTCTTAAATACCTCTTCATCAATTAATTCTACCATTCCATTCAAATCTGTTGTGAAAAATGTTCATAAAACTTTGAAAGGCTCAGCAGTCCAATTCCGATCCACTTCACTGCACAATTTTTCTGTAGAGTTAACTTTTGCCCCAATCCAGATTGCCTTAGTTTTTTGAGGATTGATTTTTAATCCAGACATTTCCTTGTATAGGTTTCAGGTGTAAAGAGTGGTGTCATGACTCAATGTAAAATATTTCCCGTTTTGTGTCTTTAAGAAATTTGTTGTGACTGAGTGGAATACGACTATAGTTGCTTTAAAGTATTTTTTGTGGACAGTTCAGCATAATGCTTTTTTTTGCTTTGCACGTTGCCTGTTATTTTCATTTTTGATTGTTAATTAGCTAAATAGTATAGGAGTCTTACACACGTGCTGCACGGCTGTTCTGGCAAACTCCAAGCGTTAAGTATCTTTTGCATGCTTTTTGTTTGTTTATCACATATACAATTAATTAATTATGTTGTTCTCATTGCTTTGACATGTTGTAAATGAGTTTATTCATTTTCTCGTGCCTTGTTGGTAGTTACCTTATTAAAGATGGTTAACAACCTGGGGGCCCTATTGGCTCAACCACTCGCAGCTCCGGGTCATAGGGTTAGTATCCGTATTTTTTGTTTTCCTTCTGTATCATTTGTTTTACTTCGCACGCCTCATATTTGTTGTATTGCAAACGAGTGTGAAATGACTGTTCCTTTTTTGGTTTATTTCAGATCCTTGCATGGAATTTTGTGTGTGCGGACTAGTTGTTTTGTTTGCCTAGTGGGTGTTAGTGACTATACTGATAATATTTTACAGTTTTGTATTTGTAATTGTTTCAATTGAGCCTTTTTTTTTTAGAGTAAATCCTTTTGTTATTCATTTATATGCTCTTGCGTGTTCTGTTACGTTGACGTCTTTCCTTAAGTTAGCCCAGGGGTTGGAAGTTCCTTCAACGGTATACGGTTGAGAGTTGCCTACAAGCCGCCACCCCCCCCCCCCCCCCACCCAGCAACTCTTGACAAGTGGTTTCCAATGATTTTTCCGTTCCATTCAAAGTGAACTCAGTGTCATCAGCAAACTGGTTAACGATGTGTTCTTCTTCATGTATGCAAATGCATTTATGCTTTTATTTTATTTACCAAGATATAAAGGACTTCCGCGAAGAGGAGATAAATGTAGCGTGACAAAGGATCCCCCTGACGGGTTCCACGCAATATTGGAAAAAAATGGGACCTCTGGCAATTTTGGGAGCACACATGCGATTGCACCCTTTGTTAAAGTTCGAAACCAATTACACTGAATTACTGATTGAAGTTCCAAAACAGACAAAAAAACTGAAGGCACTACTCTGCAAAATTCCTAGACACCGAATCAAAAGCTTTTTCAAAATCAACTAGGAGTATGAACCCTGAAATGTTCTATTCTCTTGTTTCGTATAAAATGTCATAGATTTTCCGGATGTTTTCTCATATGTATCTTCCTTTTATGAAACCTTTTTGCTCCTCACTTATTATGTGGGGTATCATTTTTAAAAGTATGTTAGCAATACAAGATGAGGCTAGCTTATACAATACATTCAGAAGTGATATAGGGCGCCAGTTTTTCAAGCGAGTTCTATCGCTATCATGCTTGTGTATACATGTAATTATTCCGTTTCTGGACAGACGACAATTCCACTCTTTCATACTCCTCGTTAAAGCTTCTGAGAATAATACAGATGCCCAGATCCTTCCAGAAGAATTTTAAAAAATGCTGCACTAAAGCCATCAGTCCCTGGCGTTTTATTATTTGACATTGATCTAAATGCATTTGTGAGCTCACCATGTCAGAGGACCTTCTATCTGTGATTTTTGTTCCTCACCGAGTTACATTATATGCCAGATAACGTCAAGTAGCCACATCGCCAAATCTTGGCTTTTTACTTTGCTCCTTCAACCACATGTCAATTTGAATAATGTAGCGATTTAAATAAACCTTTGATATATTCTACTTATAGGTATGCGAAATGAATACTGTTCTTTGTTAACAGTTTCTTAGCATCTGTGTCAGTAATTCGTAAAATGAGCATTTTGCTGACAAACTAAAGGAAACAATGGTGGACAGATAATTATTTTTAACTTCTTAAAAAATTCAAGTCTATGCTCAAAATATCTGTCTGACCAGCTAATCAGGATGCAACATCAGCCACAATGGCATGAGACTCCAGGGTACTCATATGCCAACATTCATGTCATGCCTTGGATGGTTGCCGCAAGTCACAAAATCACATGTGGCAAGTTGAAACATCAACAAAGTAGGCCTAAGCATCACTTAGTTAGAACAGGCCTTAAGTGAAGGAGTTTTCTGTTTTGTTTCACCATTCCAAAAGCTTGACTATTCCATGGAGGCATTTACTGCATAATTCAGCCTACCTTGGTAAAGTAGCTAAGTGGCCACCCTCGACCACTGTTCCCAACACTCAGTGGTCTCTGAAGGGTTTGGTATTCAAATATGTGATAGTCATTGACCCTGCCAGACAATCGAAGTCCCAAGCAAGGCAACATTACCTTCCGTCTGCGTTGGTAATAGATGGGAAGGGCAGAAGTGGTTTGGTCCCTTTCATCCTTACGAATGAGCGCAGTGCAGATGGCCAGTACCAAGATGGAACATAGCAGCACCACAACATCTGGCACAAACAGTCGGGCCACTTCCACTGCTGGAACATTGTCTAGCCTGTGAATTTCACAGAAAAACGTCATCAGGAGCAACATCCATCAGCAAAAGAAAAAACAATACTTTAAACACAAGGGACTCAGGACCTGTAAGTTCTTCAGCAAGGATGTGGCTGAGATAAGACAATATAGTGTTAGATCATTTGCAGGCATAGATAGCACACACATGCACTCACACAATACACACACATGCAAAACGTGAAAGTCAAGCAGCCAATCAGGCAGTGAGACTGACAGATAGGGACACACACACACACACACACACACATACACAAACACACAATCAAATACACACACATAGAGACAAACACACACACACACACACACACAGATAAATACACACACACACACACACACACATAAACACAGACACCAAGACTGAACTTCATATGTTAGGCAACAGCTCACCTTTCCACAAGAACCTGTCTGGCAATCTGCTCACTGACAGAGCCTGCAATGTGAAAAAGAATTTGTTCGTCACCATTCTGGGGGTGGGGGTGGGGGAGGGAGGGGAGGAGCAGGAGGAGGAGGAGGAGGAGGAGGAGGAGGAGGAGGAGGAGGAGGAGGAGGAGGAGGAGGAGGAGGAGGAGGTGGAGGAGGAGGAGGAGGAGGAGGAGGAGGAGGAGGAGGAGGAGGAGGAGAGGAGAGGAGAGAGAGAGAGAGAGAGAGAGAGAGACAAACAGACAGACAGACAGACAGACAGACAGACAGACAGACAGACAGACAGACACAGACAGACAGACAGACAGACAGACAGACAGACAGACAGACAGACAGACAGACAGACAGACAGACAGACAGACAGACAGACAGACAGACAGACAGACACAGACAAACAGACAGACAGACAGACAGACAGACAGACAGACAGACAGACAGACAGACAGACAGACAGACAGACAGACAGACAGAGACAGAGAGAGCAAGCAGAGAGATACAGAAAGAGACATACATAGGGAGACAGAAAGGCAGATAGAGTGAGAGAAAGAATGAGAAAGAGTGAGAGAAAGAGTGAGAGAGAAGAGAGGGATGGAGGGACAGATGAACAGATGGATGGACAGTCAGTGAGATAAAGAGACACAGATGAGTGGTGAAAAAGAGAATAAGCAAAGACAGGCAACAAAATGTATTGTCAGTATGGACTGCCTTGAAAAGCTACAAATGTTTTCATTTTAAAATATGTACATCTGTGCATGTATAACAAAGGTTTTCCTCATCTGTACGAAAGTTGGGTTTATATTGATAACTGGGTTCAAATCATCCTGAAGACATTGATTTGTGAAAGAAAAAGAAAATGCATATGTATTCAACTGCAATTACCATCTCTGTTTTAAGATATAATTTTTCAAAAGGATTGGTTTTCCAATCTATTTCATATTCTAAATCCAGCAACATTTATCGCATCCCTCCCTTTCATGACAAAATCATTCTTGGTCAAAACCTGGTGGTTTTCCTCAACCCTCATTCCAAATGGACAGAAAAACAGCATGAGTATGCATTCCAGTGCTCGGCCCCAATCCCACCTGCCGAGGATACTCACAGTTTGAAAACATGGAGCCATAGGGGTCGGCAGTGGTCGCTTTGGCCCACAGGACAGTGTGGAAGATACAGGTGGTCAGGACAGCCAGGGCACTCAGGAATATAAGCAGCTTCAGGTACAGGCCGGTGGCTCCTGCAGACAGAGACACAGCACTGGGCAACACAGCAACTGCTGCTGGGCCTTGTGCCTTTTCCAGGACTTGGGTCCAACACCCACATGGAGCCCTCCATCACCGAGTAGGAAGCCCACTTCTAGACAATTTGAGATGTATCTATCTCCATGCTCCTTTCCAAGGAGAAACAGCTTTGAAATTTGACATGCAATTTCTGTACCACAGGCTGGTGAAGCCATGCTCCTAAGAGGGGCGACATTTTGAGACTATGAGCTTCATTAAGGTTGTACATGTATTTCTATTCCTAATTATTAAATGGAATGCATGCTTCAGAAGAAGAAAAAAACATTAGTTTTAAAATAGCAAGACACTTTTTTTTATAACAGAAACAGGCAAATCCCAAATAATGCCAAACTTCACTACAATCACACATGCGTCACACCCTTCATTCTCCTTATTTCCAGCACATCTGCAGCAACCAGTTCAAAATTAATGAGGGCAGACTGCTAAAAGAATGTTTTCATTTACTCAAGTTCATCTCATCATCACCAGGTTATGCAGGCAGATTTGACAGTCATTCAAAAAGCCCCTGTCAAGCTAGGAGCTTTGCATCAAGTAACTGTTGTTTCATGTGTATTCTGCAACAGGCATTATGTACAACACTGCCAAAGCAAAGTTTTAGGTGACCAACACACATTTCAGCTATAGTCAAATTATTATGAAACATATTTGCACAACACCAGTTGCATAGGTGTTACGAGTTAGCTTATTTCTAATTTGGGTCGTTTATGAATGAATCAGTCTAGCTGTAAACTACACACTGCCCACTCGCAACTCTTCTCACACAATCATCAATCAACGATGAAACAAGACTGAAAAGATGGTGAGGACACAGGTCATTGTCCAAGTAATTTAATTTCTACAAAATCAAAATCCTAAGAGAGCACTGCAAGCTATAATTAGGATACTAGTAATAATTATGCAACAGTAAGTGTACTGAATCCAATTCCCCAGCTAATAAAGGTGGTCTGCCAAACACAATAAAAAGATACTTAACTGACAAAGTTGCAGGTTCAGCCAATCAGTGGTCACTTTGGCGGAATCGACGATGGGTACAATGAACGCATGTGGAAGGAGAGGAAGAGGGTAGGGGAAAGGGAAAGGGGGTATCCGGTGCACAGCGAGGCACCTTCTCAATACGATGAAATTGAGAGCACTGGAATTTCCCTCACCCAGTGGATTTGGAAGGCGAGGGGTGAATTCTCTTGCTTATAATGACGGGCGTTGGCAAATCTTCTATGTGACCAGGCGGCTGGTATGATACTCTGGGTCTGGCATAAACGTTTCTTCCTCGGTAGTAGGGGGTGGTGAGGCAAACTCTGCTGTCGTTGAGAGACGCTTTGAGACATGGAGATGGCAGACATTTGCCTTTTTCAGTGGTAGGAGTGAGGCAAACTCTGCTGTCGTTGAGAGACGCTTCGAGATATGAAGAGGGCAGACGTTACTTCAGTTCTGTCTCTCGTAGTCGTGGCTCTCCTTCATGGGTCTTCAAACTTCACTTCATGGGTCGGGCTCTCGATGTAGAACAACTTGCGCCACGTGTTCTAGACAGGGCGCCTTCACGCACGCACTCGGTGGCTGTCTTAAGTTAAACTGGACTCGTGTCCCGTACTGCAGGAATGCAGGGGTTTTATACTGGCGCCAAAAACCCTCATACCTTTCTGTTCAATCACAACACATGTAGGGTGTCTTCAGTCTCAATATCACACAAAGGGCCAATCACTGATCGGCTATATAAGTACTGGGGATCAATCACTGATCGGCTACATAAGTACTGGGGATCAATCACTGATCACTTATTTGATCACATGGTGTCTCCAATTCAGTTCTGACTGATCCACCAAACACCATCGCCAGGCGAATTCCAAAGTCCCATGTGGATTGGCTAATCACAAATCTCTAGTCAAGCTGTGATTTATCTCAGCTTGGAGTTACAAAACACTTTCCTGATTAATTCCCACACCAGGCAAGTGTCAGTGTTCCTTCATCACTCGCATCTCATAATTCTTGAATAAACATGGTGCATTCTACTACAATTATTAGGTCGGCAGACCACCTCACATACCCTACGGGTTTGGCAAACCCACTAACCCACCCCACTGATTAATCAACAACAATATGGCAAACACCAACAAGTGAGGAACGGTGCTCTTGACACACTCCACCATCCCTCAATGAGAATTTTTTTATCGTGAGATGAAATTTTTTGTAATCACAAGGATTATTACAACAAATGAATACATAAAAACAGGCAGAAATATTCTTCTGCCTCCATAGGAGTCCACACAGACTATAGACTACTTTTGCCAACAGCACGAGGCCTTCGTACCTGGGCATCAAAAGAGGGCACACTTACAAAATGGAGGGACTAGACTTCCAAAGTACAAAGATAACACCACCACTGCCATCAGGACTTGTAAGACTTTGAGATAAAGATGCTGGGCAGGCTATAGCAATTTGCACAATACACTAGATGAATCAGGCAGTACAGTTCTCGAGACGGACTCGGTTCCGCGCTGTCTGATAGAACCGTTACGTTTAGCACGGCTGAGAGATCCCAAACAGAACATCGTCGTTCCCCATGAAGGAACAAATGGACTGAATGGATATATGGACACATAGGGTCGTATGGCCCATCAACCATCATCGGCCATGAATCGCGTAGGGAGACGCAGTGGGTCAATTCTTTATCCCCGAACCCACAGGAGGGATGGAAACTAACCAAAGGAAAAACAATGTGTCTCTAATCAAAAGGGCAAAAACACAAACTACCGTTGCTAACACAAAACGAGACGACAGCTTCCTTTCATCTCATAACTCTTTGGCATTTCCTAACAACTCATTCTAATCTAGATAGGGCATCAGCCACAACGTTGGCCTTGCCTGCTACGTGGGCCACCACTATAGGAAACTCCTGTAAAATCAGACTCCATCTAAGTAGTCTTTGGTTTGTTGTTTTTGAGAGTCTTAATGAATACCAAAGGATTATGATCAGTATACACTTTCACCTCGTGTGCCGAATGCCTCAGATACACCTCGAAATGTACTAATGCAGACAGAAGACTCAAGGCTTCCTTCTCCACCGTAGAATAGTTTCTCTGATGAGATAGAAATTTCTTAAAGAAATATGCTTCCGGATGCTCAAGGCCATCCTCATCTAGCTGTATCAACACAGCGCCCATAGTCAGATCTGATGCATCAACCATAAGTCTAAAAGGCCGACTAGGGTCAGGGCTCCTAAGCACTGGGTCACACGAGAGTACTCTCTTGAGTCTCTCAAAACTCTTCTGGCATTCATCGTTCCACTGAAAACCTCTGTCTTTCTTCAGCAAGTCTGTCAAAGGGAGGGCTAACTGTGAAAAATTGCAGCAAAACCGTCGATAATATCCTACCATACCTAGAAACCTTCGCACAGTCTTGCGATTCGTAGGGGTTGGCATCTCTAGTATAGTCTGCACTTTCTCTTGCCTAGTGCGTACCTTGCCACTCCCAACCTCATGGCCTAGATAAGTGATAGTAGCCTTCCCAAACTCACTCTTGGCGAGATTCACAGTCAAGTTTGCTTCTCTCAAACGGCAGAACAATTGATCTAACTGGGATAAGTGCTCAGCCCAGTCACTGCTGTAAATCACTATGTCATCTATGTAGGCATGACAGCCAGGTATGTCTCTCGTGAGTTTATTTACCAGTCGTTGAAAAGTAGCCGGGGCATTTTTCAGCCCAAAAGGTAGGACTTTGTACTGATAGAGACCGTCAGATGTCACGAATGCTGATATCTCTTTAGCTTTGTCAGAAAGAGGAATCCCATAGTACCCCTTTAGGAGATCTATCTTGGTAATGAACTTTGCCTTTCCCACACTGTCTACACAATCATCTATGCGGGGAATGGGATAAGAATCGGTTTTTGTCACTGCATTCACCCTTCCGATAATCAGTGCACATTCGCCATCCATTCACGCCCTTTCTGACCATAACGCACGGGGAACTCCAACTGCTAGAACTAGGTTCAATCAAGTCATGTTGTAACAGAAACTGCACCTCTCTCCTCAGAGCATCCTTCTTTTCTCCTGCCACTCGATAGGCATGTTGCTTCAAAGGAGGTGTGTTATTGTCTAACAACTCTATGTCATGAGTCACTAAGTGAGTTCGGTGTGGCAAGTCTGTAAACAACATGGGGAATCGGGTCAACAGTGTCTTCACCTCCTCTCTCTCTCTCTCTCTCTCTCTCTCTCTCTCTCTCTCAGACAAATGGGTCAGCATCTCATCTGGATTCTGACACAGGTGCACGTTGCTCAAATTCACTTTCACTCCATTCTCATCTTCATTTCCATTAGCCCTTTCTGATGCATTCTCATCCCTGTCAAAATCAGTCACTACAGCACACACTCGTGCTATCTTCTCGGTGTTTCCACAGTCATGACATTCTTTCAACATGTTCACGTGACACATTCTTTCTTTGCGGCGACCGTCAGGCGTACTGACTACATATGTCACGTCTCCCACACGTCTCTTCACCTCATACGGTCCAGTATATCGAGCTGAGAGGGAACTACCTGGGATGGGAGATAACATCAACACTTTATCACCAGGGTCGAACTTCCTGTCTCGAGCTTTCCTGTCGTACCACTCTTTCATTCGTGTTTTAGTCTTCCCCAAGTGAGCACTCGCACACTCCACAGCTTTCATCATCTTTTCCTTCAGGTCGCTCACAAACGTCAACACATCCACCTCTCCTTTTCCATCTATCCATTCATCCTTCATCATCTTCAACGGACCTCTCACCTCGTGACCAAACACGAGCTCAAAGGGGGTGAATCCCAACGATTCTTGGACTGAGTCTCTAGCGGCGAACATTACAAACGGAAGTCCGTCTGGCCACTTGTGAGGCTCACCCTTACAGTAGCATCTTAACATCTCTTTCAGTGTGTGATGGAAACGTTCTAACGCCCCTTGACTTTGTGGATGATAGGGACTGCTCATCACATGCTTGATGCCAAAATCTCTCAGAGCCTGGCCGAAACTCTTCGACGTGAAATTTGTTCCCTGATCAGTTTGAACTTCTCGCGGCAATCCAAACAAGGAAAAGAACTTTGTCATAGCTCCTTTCACTGACCTAGCAGTGATGTTCCTCAAAGGAAACGCTTCCACGAACCTAGTGGTCATGCACATCAAAGTGAGCAAGTACTGGAATTCTCTTCGATCCACCAACTGAACACCGTTCATTTGAGCGAACTCTAATGGTCCACATGTTGATTGGCTAATTCCAATCTCTAGTCGTTCTGTGATTACTCACTGCTTGTATTCGCAAAGCACTTCACTGATTATTCATACACCAGGCAAGTGTCAGTATTCCTTCCCCACTCGCCTCTCATAAATCTTGAAATAAGATGGAGCATTCTACTGCATTCATAAGGTCGGCTGACCACCTCTCAGCATCCTAACGGGGTGGCAGCCAGTCTAACCCACCCCACTAGTTAATAAGCAGCAATATGGCAGAAACCAACAAGTGAGGAAGGTGCTCTCGTCACAACAGTGCACAGTTGAAGTTGAACTAATGCATGTCTTGTTGTTTGTGTTTTAAATATTGGTCACTCCTTTGGAGTTTTCAGCACTAAAATCTTTCTTATTAAAACAATGGGTGGGGTGGTAGGACATGTGGACCCTGTGCTCAGTGTCATACCTTCAGGATGGAGCGGTGGATGAAGAGGGCCAGAAGAAGGGCAAGGTCAGCATTGGCAAAGTCGTCACGCTGCTCAATGCCTAGTAACTTAGGAAGCCATAATGGATCGCAATGGGTTTTTGCATTGTTCAAAGGGATGGCGTCAAACTGGAAGAGGTACTTGATGACAACGACAAACTGGAAGTCAAAAAGGTAAAGTTCTCTCATTAACACCTCCATGTGAGAGAAGACAGAGTATTCAGATGTTGCCAGTCCTTTTGATATAAAACAATGACAATCTTCAGGGACATTTTTTTAAGGTGAAAGATAAAGAAGGTAGTTTTTTTAATAAAACAAAGTATCACCCTAGTGCGGTTCATAAACTGCTTCACAAGTCAAAGAAGGAAAGTAGCCTGGGCATGGCAATCTGAAATCCATTGACTGCACACAAATTGCTTGGGCAAGTAACTATTTCATTTTCTACTCTTGCCAATGAAATAAATATTTTCACCATCATGGATTAGGAGTTGGTTAATTTTAATCAATGATTTGACTATCTTTTCTCTCAAAGCTACAGATTTTTTATATGATCCTGAGAGCAAATCTTGACCTTTCCTATCAGTGTAAATGGTTTGGCCAGGATACCTTAGTGTATGTGATGACAAAGATCCAGAACTTCTTGGAGGGCCGTGGAACAGACAACATGCCCCACAGGAAAACCATGAGGGGCAGAGGCAGTGAGAGAACGCTGCTGTAGATCATCGGATTCAGGATCATCAAGAAGTAGCACAGCAGCTCTGAGCGAGAGATGAGGACGTAGAAGATGGCCTTTATTAAGCGGTACGGACGTCCAGACTGGCTTTTCTCAGACTCGTCGTAAGAGGCCTGCTCCTCCTCAAAGGCTTCCAGTCTGACCACAGAGAGAAAGCAGTATCCCTCTACATATATGCTGCTTTTGAAGGAGCTGTAAGATTTCATCATTGTGATCCAACTGATAACAGCTCATACAGGAGTTACAGAAGTGATCCAACTCTTCTCTTGGGATGATTTAAATGGAGGGGTGAATGGACAGGTAGATGATTGTAATAAAGTCAATTTGCACATACTCCCCCCCCCCCTCTCTCTCTCTCTCTCTCTCTCTCTCTCTCTCTCTCTCTCTCTCTCTCTCTCTTGGCAGAGGTATTCAAATTGTTAAGACTCTGCAGCCAATATATTATCATACTAAGCTTGTTATTATTTTGAAGAGCATTATGTGTATTTTATGACAAAACAAAAGTGTTAAAATCATCAAAGGTATTCAAGTGACTCATTATGGGAGGACCGGTCACACATTGTATGAAATGTGCTTAAAACAATTACAGATTGCATTTTATGTATGAGGAATGAACACGATAATTTGTTATTACATGTTGTATCAAAGCTCTCCTTTTGGCTTCTAAGTCATCCGCTTACACAACTACACTATAGGGCTGGACCGGCTCAACGGCTGTATCAGCTGACTCCCTGGCTGCTGGGCTTTCAGGGATTGCTCCAGTAGCTCAGCCAGGGGCGACCACCAGCAGCCAATCCTGTCACCAGAGGGCATTGGAGCTATTGTCGGCCATCCCAACCTGTCTCTGGTCTACAAGATCCATACTTGATTACAAATGTTTAACACTAAGATGGGTCGTCCATCTCAATGAAAGAGATTTATATCTCTCTCACTCTCTCACTCTCTCTCTCTCTCTCTCTCTGCTCTCTCTCACACACACACACACACACACACACACACACACACACACACACACACAAACACACAAAACACAAATGCACACATACATACATACATACACAATGTAAAAAAGGTTACCTACCCAAAGCTTCTGCCACTTTTCTCTTCATCTGATGTCAAAACTAACTTTTGAATAGCTGCTGGCATGTGGTTTGACACAGTTATCTGCACAAGGTCAGCATCAATCCCGCCGAGACAAAACCTCCTCATAGTTAAAACCTTCAAATTACACAAAGCTGAAAACATTTTCCTCGAAATGCCGCAAAAATTAAAAACATGCAACAAAAGCAGGATTACAATACAGCAGCAGCTGGTCTTTTGTTTATAAGGAATTCAGGTACGTTGCCTAGGCTCTGTGGGCAGGGCATGCACACATCAATTCACTTCTGTAAACTGGACCTCAACTAGATACTTCAACCTGGGGTCTGATTCCTTGTATGGGTTTTACAGACAGGGGTAAGAAATGGCTACTAGACCCTGTTTGCAAAGTCAGACCACTCTACTCAATTATCCTAATGGATTCACACACCTTTTCTAGCCTATTCTGACAGAAACCAAATATTTCTATATAGACAGAATTAAGAAAGAAAAAAACCAAACCTGGGTAGCTCAGATAGACCAGTGCAATAGGCTAAAACCAAATTTTGTTGTGGTAGCAGTAACCTAACCAACCCTAAACTTTTGTGGTTCGTGCAAAGAAAGAAAACGAAAAAAGGAAGACGTCAATGGTAATTAATGAATTGTGTGCTACCCCATCATCCCTGCCCTAGGAGCAACTTGGAAAATTCACTATTTAGGTATAAAAAAGAGAAACTATGATTTAGGTTCAATCCAACCTCTTTTAAAAATTCCCAAAAAAACTTTCAGGGCAACCTACCGACCTTGGTTTTTTGTGTGGCCATGTTACCATAACAACAACTAGTTTTTTCTTTTGGCTCAAGACAGCTTTCAACATGCTGAAGAAGACACAGAAAGCAGGCCAAAGCTGCACTATTACAAATATTTAGTCTCACACGGGAAGCTGAAAACTTGTTCAAAACAACAGTCAACTCTTTTTAGGTCTGGGATAGAGAAGTGTCGGTGTCTTCCGCATTGTGTAAACAGCGCCAACACTTCTCTGAAGAAAGCACATACACTAAACAGGGAGGGAAAATCACTCACCCAGTCGTGTCCTCTCCTTGGTCATGTAGTGGTGAATCGGACGCCGAGGAATGACTACCACGTCTTTTCTCCTCCATCTCTGTCATCACCATTGTCCCCTTTTTTTCCTACATGATGTAAAAAGGCAATGCCACTGTCAACGTCATTGTCACTTCAGAGTCCTGCACATATGCAATGTCACCTTTGCCATGTCCCCCTTCCATGTCACTGCATTTCTAACTTTCTGTCTCACTCTGTGATCTGAAATTGGGAAACTGAGGGTCTTCTGAAAATTACTTTCATACCATCTTCAGAAAGTAGTAAAATTCCCGTGCAAATCACTTACTGTTTTTAATCCACGAATATTTGCAATTTCATCATGTATCTAAAAGGTAAATTTGCATCCATATCTGTCATCAAAACCATCGGGTCATTATTGACCATCACTATCACCATCAGCAATGTCATCACCATCATTAATGGCATCAATCATCATCATCAATCATCATCATAACTCAATATTCACATCTACACTCACCTGATTTTTGCGCTTCATGATCTTCATTTCTTCATTCAACATGCGGGCCACCAGGCGGTAGTTACGGGAGGTGCGGTTACAGACGTTGATAATCCAGTCTGCTATGCTGCCCAGCAGGGCAACAAAGAAGCTCCAGCAGATTCTGGTAGCTCGCATGGCTGCAAACAGCAGTCCATAGAGTAAACCACAAGACACACCTCACTCACTGCACCAGCTCCACACCAAGAAACAATTTCAAGCCTTCACAATGACCAGCACAAAAACCAAAGAATTAATTATTTTCATAAAGTGACACATGTTACTACAGTCCACATAAGTTACATGCAACCAAACAGTCCACACAGTGACAGAAAACACTACATTCCACAAAGTGATGAATGGCCTGCACATGATGGCATACACAAAGGCACAACATGTATGTCCACATGAATAGACACAAAGTAACACAAAAACAAGCTAAAGCTATCGAAAACTACTAAAAACTAAAGTCACATACTGACATGTGGAAGTCCACACGCGAACACAATGCAAAAATCCACACAAAGACTTTTCTAACAAAAATTAATCACATGCAACATAAAATCCATACAAAATTATACAACATTAAGGACATGCTGTAATACACAACATTAAATCCAAATTGACTGACACTTTGAAACAGAACAGTGTATCTCCATAACACCACTCTGATATCTAAGTTTATCTGAATATCATATGTATGCATTATGGCTGTGTACACTGTGTGCGGCGCATGCATGCATGTACAGAGGTATGCATGGGGTGGTGCGTGGGGGTGGTGGTAGCAAAGTGTGAAGCAGTTCCAGTCACAACAAGTCGCCCACTAAGAATAATACCTGTTGTGTTCATTATTTTTAATTGCCTATAACCCCTTTCTCAGCCCATTCTAGTGAATGGTTCATGTAGCTTTCTCAGGAGTACATGAATTTCTCAATGTGCAAAGTTCCCTCTTTCAACTGGAATGTCTGCAATCTTTCATTCATTTCATCTGCAGATAAATAAATTGTTCCTGAGTCATTTTTTTAAACATCATCTTCCACTGTCCTACAGGGTAGAGCGGAATGTTCACTGTTTCATACCAAGGCTTCAAAGGGACACCTACTCTTTTCATGGTCCATCTCTTCCTCCTCTTCCACTGCTTTCTCTTCCCCCTGACTGCTGGTGCCGGGTCTAGGCTCTGCGGATGCTCCCTCCTGCAAGTAGGTACAGTGGATGGCTACAGCTTATCTTTCCTGACAGAAACAGAACACATTTTCCCATACAAACCCTGAACTTGGAAGCAGCTTATTTCCCCTGGCATTGCAGGCACACACAAACAGTCAGGTTTTGCAAACACTCTGGTAAAAAATAGAAATAACTTCCTTTTTCTCTGGCATACCTGCTTGTAAAAAGAAAATAAAAAAAGGTTGGTTCATTTCTCCTGGTCTGCCAACCTAAGAGACTTGTAACTCACACTCTAGGAAAACAAAGAAACAGACCATATTTCTCTCACTCTAGGAAATCAAAGAAACAAACCATATTTCTGGCACAACTGAAAGCCAGAGAAGAAGCTTTTTCTGAGCAGACCAGGTAGAGCGAATCCTGTGTCAAGCCTGACAAGCAGGTTGAGTAACGGGAAATATATTTTACTGGCATGGCAGATTCAGAAAAAAACTTGTATCATTTGGGAACCTGAAGAAACAGCATCTTATTCAGGATCTTACAGGATGAAACAGAGGTTGGTACTTGCACAAGCAAGAGGAAACACATCTAGCTCAGATAGCCTTCTTAGACCAAGTAGAGAAAAATACTAGGCATGCAACTGAAACATATTCATGTACTGATGAAGAGCTACGCCTGAAACGTTTGTTTTCATACTATACCTGAGATTCCAACACCTCCCTGCGATCTTTATGATCATTATTTGTTTTGTATTCATGTATTATCACAAACTTTTATCTGACTCCTCCACTCAAATTTCCCAATAATACATGGAGGAAAAGAAAGTGACAGGCAGTTGCCCTGATTTCTGGTGCCAGACTCTCTTTCTCTCTGGCCCACAGATCTGAACTGTAGTTCAGTTTTTAACATGAAGACAGTGTACTGGGATGTACACAGCAAGTAGGTCTTACTGGAGACTGAGGAGGGGATGTTCCCCGACCGACGTCTATCATGCTCTTCTGCTTCTCTATGGCTGCCTTCATGCCCGAGTTCATGGCGGTTAGGATCATCTGGAAGTAGGGGGAGACAGTGTTATAACTTGCAAGAAAAAAAGTACCCTACCAGGCACTCTCCACTGAAATATGACGGAAATAGTTGCACAGATTATCCAGCAGGAAGCAATGATGTCTTACACCCAAACTACATTTGTGGCAATTTTTTTATAGGGTGAATACAGTTTGTGTTTTACATTTCAGTAAAATAATATAATAGTCAGGAAAGAAAGAGTGAGACAATAGGACAGGAAGCACACAGACCCAAGTGCACACAATGTGTAAAACCAAGTAATGACAGAGCAAGAGCCAAACTAAGATTGGAAAGCCACATTTACTGACAAGGCAACACATTATGACTGCAGAGAAATATTCACTCTGACACAACAACAGTAACACTCAGACTGCACAGACACATCCTCTCTGACAGTACAACAGCCACACTAAAACTGCAAAGACACATCCTCTCTGACAGAACAACACACTCAGACTGCACAGACACATCCTCTCTGACAGAACAACAGTAAAACTGCACAGACACATCCTCTCTGACAGTACAACAGCCACACTCAGACTGCACAGACACATCCTCTCTGACAGAACAACAGCCGCCACACTAAAACTGCACAGACACATCCTCTCTGACAGAACAACAGCCACACTCAGACTGCACAGACACATCCTCTCTGACAGAACAACAGCCACACTAAGACTGCAAAGACACATCCTCTCTGACAGAACAACACACTAAGACTGCAAAGACACATCCTCTCTGACAGAACAACAGCCACACTAAGACTCCAAAGACACATCCTCTCTGACAGAACAACAGCCACACTAAAACTGCAAAGACACATCCTCTCTGACAGAACAACAGT
>JAWQFJ010032210.1:0-22100 GCA_034096865.1 Theodoxus fluviatilis | reverse complement strand
GTGTTTCTGAAATTTTGGTTTTAGGTTTATTTGAGAAATGTACAGTTATCTGCCCAGAATATCAGGAATCATACTGAATTCTGTATGACTGAAGTGAATCAGGAATCAATTACAGTGGAATGTTGGATGAAAGCATTAAACAAATGCCCTTGATTCTATGCACATTTAGAGGGAGATTTCAAATCAATGCATGCAAACTTGTCCAATCTGTTAGGAGCACAAATGTGATTTTTAACCATTTTTAAAAGTGATAAAATGCTTTTCTGGTTCCAAGTAGAACTCTATTATGATCTGTTTCCATGCACTTAGGAATTTTTTTTATGATAAATGCCGTGTGTTAATCATGTTTCCAATGCCTTTACACAATCTCAATGCTTATCTTTGTGTAGAGTGTACACACTGGAAACATTGGTTGCAGATTTGCATGTGGTGTAAGTGTGCAGAAAAACTGCAAATGAGTATAAGTGTATAGGGTTGCAGATTTGCATGTGGTGCAAGTGTGCAGAAAAACTGCATACGAGTATGTGTTTATTTGCATGTGGTGCAAGTGTGCAGAAAAACTGCATACAAGTATAACTGTACAGAAAACTTGTGATGGACATGTTTTCAATGATTGTCTGAATGAAACTACTGATGATAACAATTAACATCACCATCGACATATCATCACTAAGTGATTTTTGTCTCATTTCGAATCTTTACATATCACTGTATATTCCCATCTATGTGATTGTTGTGGTTGATTTAGTAATAATTAGGACGTGATTTTGATAACTCTTTAATTGTGCTGTGTACAATGGAAGCAGTGCTTCACTGATTAACATCTTCTGGTCTTTTTGTGAATCTTGTACGATCATGTGATTTTGACATTTTTATCTATACAAAATATGTATGCGTGATTCGGTTTGAGGCAGTGACCTCTTGACCTCATGTTTCATGTGTGCCGACTTTCCAGCAATATTCATATATTCATTCTTGCCTTTTTCATTTAGCAATTGAGGGAGTCAAAGGTTCTTCAATCTTGTAAATGTCAAATTGGCCGTGCGATACTGATTTCTTGAAGATGTTTCTCCTTGATTGTAGAGAATTCTTCAGTCAGGGTTGATAATATATTTGATAGGGTTTATAAAATGTGCATACTGGGTAGATTGATGTTGTCCCATCCTGTAAATGTCATGATTGCAGTTTAATACTGATTTTTATGAAGTCCTTTCACCTTTGTCGTGGAGAAGCAATGACTACTTTTCATGTACGGTGGTGATGAAAGGCAATTCAAAGGTTGATCAATGTTTTCAAAACCTGTGAATGTCAACCTTGCTGTACAGTGTTGATTTCAGTAACTTAAAGCAGTTTCTCCTTTGAAAAGAGAAATACCAACTGACTTTGATGTTTGAGAGAGTTGAAAGATTGTTCATAATCACAGGTTAATGTTTCAGAACATGTAAATGTAAAATTTGCTGTACAATGTTGATTTCAGTAACTTAAAAGCAGTTTCTCCTTTGTATCTATAGAGAAGCACCAACTGATTGTAATGTTTGAGGGAGTTGAAAGATTGTTCACAGGTTAATGTTTCAGAACCTGTAAATGTACAATGCTGATTTCAGTAACTTAAAAGCAGTTTCTCCTTTGTATTGAGAAGCACTAACTGATTTTAATGTTTGAGGGAGTTGAAAGACTATTCACAGGTCGACATTTTCAAAACCTGTAAATGTCATATACTGTATATGTCATGTAGTGTTCTCAACAAATTTGTAAAACCAAAAAATGCAGTTAAGGACATGTTGACAAAATGTTTTTCACGCCATCATTTTCTAACCTATATTATTCGTAACTGGGCAGGTTTGTGTGAAATAAGAAACCTAACATGAATTTTCTTTCTTTATTTCTTGTGATCTTGTCATATACATGTTCTTCAGCTGCAGACAGAAAAATTGTATGAAGTGTACTTGTAGAGAGGAAATTTCTCAACATAATGTAATCCTATTACCTGATGATGATGAATACTAATTTGTCTTTTTGTTCCAATTTCACAATCGTGCATAGCTCCATTCCTATTTAGAGTGAGCAAATGACTTCACAGAGACACTCTGAATATCGTCATCACTTTTGTGCAATAGAAAGGCAAGACAGTAGGACTCTTTGTGTGCTGTGCTTTCAATGGACAAAGTTGTTGTATACATGTATATTGGTATCAGGATTTTGATTTAAATTTCCATTTGATTACCGTGGTTGCAGCTGTTACTTGCCGATATTTCGTGGTTCATCCAGCAGTTTTTTTCTTCTTGATATGATTAAGTCATACGTGTCTTCATCATCTTCATTCTGTCATTAGTATTACAACTGTATTACATATAAATTTGACTGCAAGACACTTTGGCTTGATATACTTGCTGATATACATCCTCAACCTTATCTTTTGTCTGGACTTAAGTTGATGGAGGATGAGAGAAAACTTGCTATGACAGACATAGCACATTCAACTAGTACTCACATGCTTTTGCTACTAGTGCACTTGAAATCAATTCATCCTCCTCTGTCTCAAGAACTGATCATCCAAACTAAATATTGGGATTCGGGTCATCCGGGCATGTGAGACTGAGACAGCAGTCGCTGTTACAGGGCAGTGTAGACAGGAGAAGACAACACGGACCATGGTAGATCAGCTGGTAGAGCATTTCAGGCGCTAACCGAAAGGTCGCCGGTTCAGTTCCCGCCTGTGGTCCTACAATTTTCCTGTCTGTTCCACGCAGGGTTTCGGCTCTGTATGTTAAACCATCCTCCTCTGTCTCAAAAACTGATCTTCCAAACCTTTCATGAAACCTTGGAACTTAAAGTCTGGCCAGAAGTTGACCACTACTGATGTGAAGACAATCAGTTTCCTCTTGCAGATCAATAAATGTGCGAAACTAGAAAGCGCTCTAATAGCATTAACCTCCGCCAAGGACGCCACAGTTTCTCTTCCATGACCTCCGTGACCTGTATAGTTTAGTTCATGTTAGTGTCTGTTGGAGAAATCTGAGTGCGGAACACGTACGCCGAGGTCACAACAGTTTGACGTCATCAACTATGTGATTTGCGAAAAAATGCCTCTTTTTGGTTGTAATTCCAAAATTAGATGACAAATACAGGTAATCTCCAAAATGTAATGGGTTGTTCCTTGGATGAAACCCTCACCTTCCACCAGATTCCATCGGAATCAATTTTGATCTTTTTGAGTCATTTTGTTATAAAAAAACTAATGAATCGAGGGTAAAAAATAACCTCCTTGGTGGTAGTAACCAGTACTACGAATTTTGAAATAAAAATGACCGTCTTCTTTAAGTGCATGTCAAACCAAGTTTTTGAGCCACAGTAGTGCCCATAGCTCTGGTGCCCTAGTTTTTTTCTAACCGGCTGTCTCTCAGCCTCAACTTGCACCTTGATTGGAAGAGCATGTGCAGCAGGAAAACCAAAATGTTTGCAAAATACTTGCACAGCCTGTACCACCTCCTCCAAGATTCGGGTTGGAAAGCCACAAGACAAGCGTATCTCTGTGTTTCTAGTCGAAGCAGTTCCCAGTGAATCTGTTCCCCGGTACATAACAATCAAATTTTTCTGCATCTGAACAATAGTGACACTTCAGCAGTACTTTGTCATGGAAATGTAAATGACATTGGACACTCTCTCCTCATTGAAGAAGAGCCTTGAAACATTTTCCGTTTTCCCAGTGAAATTGTGCGACAACTCAAAGCAGTGTTTTGAAACTGGTGCTGTATAAATGTTTAAATGCTTGCTTGGATACACACACACACACTTTTGTATATATATATGCATACACAGCAGAGAATGTAGATGAGCCAATACACATAACTTGAGCAGTGGGTAATTAACTTACTCAGTCTACATGTGTGTTGTTGTCAAATAATAATCTCTCCATCTGGGGGGGGGGGGGGGGGGGGGGGGGAAGAGCAAAACCTACAGAACTTCACTACATTTGTGTATAGTGTATAGTGTACAGTTTTCAATTGAATTTTTCTCAGTCTTTGAAGAAGTAATAAGCAAAACCATTAAACCTCAATTTTGATGGGCATTGTGGGAAGGGGGTAGTTTTCAACCAAAGATTTCTCAGTTATTTTTTAAGTAACAAGCACAACCATCATCATAGCAACAGTGAGTGCAGAAACGGTGATTCTGTACAGAACAGCTGCATTTCCAATGTTGTTGGAGCACCAGCTAAGGTGGCGATGCAAACATGACGCAAATAAATGTATTTTTCCATTTTTGCCATCGTTTCAAGCTAAACTTCAGCATAAAGACCGCAGCGCTCCAGCTGATGAGGGAGGTATCAGTACAGCACAGACTGAATTTGATTGCAGCTGTCACCTTGCACAAAATGTGGAGTTGACAACCACATCGCCTTTAGAGCCTCACTCCAGTTTTTTCTCCCGGGTTTATTTCCATAGCCTTTGTCTCTATGGAGGTTCCTACAAGACGGAGGGGGTTTGAGGCAGGAGTTCTCCCTTTCCTAGACTGGCTGCCGACAGCAAGAGTCAGGACAAAGAGAATGGTGAGAATGGCTGCTGCTGGGATTGCCCCCTCACAGACCCTCCAATGCCCACACTGCCCTCAAGTCTGCAGCTGGAGGATTGGTCTGCTGAACCTCGCTTGGACATGTCGGAAAAGCCCAGAGCCTGAGCATTCTGACCTTTGTTATCTCTGATGGGACATGCTACCACCAAACACAGTCAAGTGAAAGGGACAAGCTCCTGTAACAATAACGTTCTCCACTGCAGCTTTGGATATGGCACCCAAAAAAGGAAAAAAAGGTTGTGAATACTGTATAACCTGACCAACCTTATTTTTTCCTGCCGTCCTTAATCTTTTTTTGGTAACTGTGGGGAAAGAAGGAAGTCAAAGATAAACGACAAACTGCGTGCTCTCCAATCTTCCCCGTGAGCACTACTAAGGAAAAACGCATTTTCAGCAAAAGAAAAATATATACATGACATTTTTTAAAGCATACACACACCTGTAGTCTCAATCTGGCCTCCAAAAAAGAAAAACAGTCTGACCTACTTACTGACCCTATTTTTTTGGCCATGTTACCATAAGCATGACTTTTTGGTGTGTGTTTTTTTTTGTTTGACACTGTCACATCTCTCATATGTGCACAAATCTGACTGAATCACTGTACATTTTTCATGAAGCTGTTTTTGAAGAAGTTTGCTTTAATCACTGTTGTAAATAAACGTAATAAGAACAAATTTTAAACAATGATGAAATATTGAAGAACTGATGCAAAGATTTTTATGTCATATAAATTAGAAAAATTCTTAAATCAGGGTAAAAATTGCTGCAGAATTCCAGATTGAAGCTTCCTGTTTTGAAAGAAAATCCTGATGCAATATTATTTATGTGACTCTATCATATGTAAATATTTTATTCTGTTTAATTCAGCCTGCTGAAAAGTTCCACATCAGAAGGGGATTCTGTGTTTTAGACACGTCCATCCAATTTCATCTCCTTGCAATATGCTTCCTGCTCACTTTAACTCAAACAAACAAACAAGCAGTTACACACACCATATGCACCATAACTTCTCTCCCTCTCTCTCAAGAAAATTATCCATACCCTCACCCCTTTGTTTTGCTCAAATTGTGCTGCTTGTTCTAGTCAAAAGAATAAAAAAATTGTCCTAGACCCTTCAGTGTTAGTGTTGTCAGTGTATTGCTCTGTATTTCCAATGCTGGTATACAATGAATAAATGAATCAGAGTTTTTATGCCCTATCAGCTTATGTGGGCTATGTAAAACCACTGACCATGGAAATCCATAGAGTGGAAATGCAAATCAAGTCGCGGCTTCTGTACTTATTCGGTTACACTTTCGATAACAGGCCACACTAGTGGACGCGTCCGAGGAGAGGGATGTGGGAAAGACAACAAAGCTGGCGGGCCACACTAGTGGACTTGTCCAAGGAGAGGGGTGTGGGAATGACAGCCAAACTGGCGGGCCACACTAGTGGACTCATCCAAGGAGAGGGGTGTGAGAAAGACAGCCAAACTGGCGGGCCACACTAGTGGGCTTGTCCAAGGAGAGGGGTGTGAGAGAGACAGCCAAGCTGACGGGCCACACTAGTGGACTCATCCAAGGATAGGGGTGTGAGAGAGACAGCCAAACTGGCGGGCCACACTAGTGGACTCGTCCTAGGAGAGGGGTGTGGGAATGACAGCAAAGCTGGCAGGCCATGCAAGCTGACAGGCCACACTAGTGGACTCGTCCTAGGAGAGGGGTGTGGGAATGACAGCAAAGCTGGCAGGCAACTCAAGCTGATGGGCCGCTGCATTTAATTGGTGTACATAAATAGATGAGTATTTTTGTTGGGATTTACATTTATTAAATTATTACACCAACAAGATGCTGTGGCCCATCAGCTTGCGTGGCCCGCCAGCTTTGCTGTCATTCCCACACCCCTCTCCTAGGACGAGTCCACTAGTGTGGCCTGTCAGCTTGCATGGCCCGCCAGCTTTGCTGTCATTCCCACACCCCTCTCCTAGGACGAGTCCACTAGTGTGGCCTGTCAGCTTGCATGGCCCGCCAGCTTTGCTGTCATTCCCACACCCCTCTCCTAGGACGAGTCCACTAGTTGGGACATAGGTGGCCAAAACTTCACCCCAACTAAACAGGGTTTACATAATTTGATATCAAAAGGGAAAAGTAATACAAGAAAAATGGTGGGAGAAAATGAAAGAGCAAACAAACCAAGAGACTTAAAACTGTTGTTCTGTAGTAAGTGGCAGTGGCATTTTTTTTCAGGCCTGGTGATAAAGTGTTGATACTGAGAGTTCATAAGTGTTGTGGTCTACTGAGGACTGTAACAACAGAGAGAGAGAGAGAGAGAGAGAGAGAGAGAGAGAGAGAGAGAGAGAGACAGAGACAGAGAGAGAGAGAGACAGAGAGAGAGAGAGAGAGAGAGACAGAGAGAGAGAGAGACAGAGAGAGAGAGAGAGAGAGAGACAGAGAGACAGAGAGAGACGGAGAGAGACAGAGAGACAGAGACAGAGAGAGAGAGAGAGAGACAGAGAGAGAGAGAGAGACAGAGAGAGAGAGAGAGACAGACAGACAGAGAGACAAAGAGAGAGAGACAGAGAAACAGCGAGGGGGATGGGGGTGGGGGTGGGGAGACACACACACACATACATACAAGCATGCACTCACAAATACACACAAAAACACACACACACACATATGCTCTCTCTCTCTCTCTCTCTCTCTCTCTCTCTCTCTCTCTCTCTCTCTCTCTCTCACACACACACACACACATTCACTCAGTGACAAACAAATGTGTACATGCACACACACACACACACTCACACACGCACACACACCCACTCACACATACACACACACACACACACATTTATATACATGCACACATGCAATTGCACATGCACACACATACACACACTTACACGCACACTAATACTAACATACACATTCACAGAGCAAACACTGCCACCTTCAAAAACAAGACATGGAGCACATATTTCGAGGAAAAGATAAAATTAAAAAGCAATAACCTCAAGGACACAAAAAGAAAAATTTAAAAATAAAAATTCCAAGACCCACATACCTCCCCCCATGGAGTGCAGAATGAAGAAGCACTGCAGGCAGTCACAGAACTCCGCCGCCCTGCGTATGGTGTCACAGAGCTGCTCCCTGTACTGCTGTCCATAGGTCATGTGACCCACGGCCCTGGAACCAGCATAGACACCGGATGCATGATGAGGATGAGGATGGAAACATGGATAATAATTTATTGAGTTTGTGTCAAATTACACTCTCGGTCTCTGTCTGTCTGTCTGTCTGTCTGTCCATCCATCCGTCAGTTCGTCAGTCCCCCTTTCCTCTCTCTCTCTCTCTCTCTCTCTCTCTCTCTCTCTCTCTCTCTCTCTCTCTCTCTCTCTCTCTCTCTCATCTTTTTTCTTTCATTTTTTTAAAACCAGCATATTGACAAATTGCTAATTTTGAAATCAGCATGACATTGTGACAGGAATGAGGACAGAAATGCATGACATTTGTAGTGAATTTCCACTGTCCTCTCCCTTTGTTTTTACCAGTTAATAGACAAAGTGCAACCTTGGAACTGTCAAAGGGACAGAGTAAAAGAAACAAAAAGGGAGAAAAAAAAGAATAAAAAGAAACAATTGATACTTGTGTTGACTTTGCATGGTCTCCTTTTTTTTCTTCTTCCTGTCACTGACTGTAACCCTGTCACTGACTGTAACATTTCAAGGGGTCCATGTCTGATGGGGAAAATGTGCATCCCTAGCAGAAATGAAATCGAAGGGAGAACATTTTCAACAGACAATAAGGCGTAACATTCCCCCCCATGGAATTAGACCCAAAACGCTAATTAAACCAACAAACTGTAAGGCCCAAACAAAAAAGTTGAGGTTGGGGTACCCTGATCAACCCTATTATTTCTGCAGACCCTAAACATTTTTTGGATCATGCAATTTTTTTAAAAGGAAAAGAAAATAAGAGAAAGAAATTGATGGCAAACAATGTGCTGTAGTCTGTCACATCCTCCCTGCCCTAAGAACACTCATGAAAAATCTACTAAGTTTAAAAAAAGCATTTTCAGTGAAAGAAAATTTGGTTGATGGTCAATCTGGCCTCTTGGAAAAATAAAAAGGTATAGGCTGACCTACTGACACTTTATTTATATGGGGGCGGGGGGGGGGGGGAGGGAGGGGGGGGGGGGAAGGGAGGGGGGGGGGGGGGAAGGGAGGGGGGAAGGGGGGGGGAAGGGAGGGGGGGGGGGACAAGTTATCTCAACCAACCACAACTTGTTTTTTTTCCTAATCAATGTTTTACCTATCTAACACACCAAGGATTATCCAACAAAGAAAACAACATAGCACAAGCATAAACATTGCACTGATGATGATGATGATGATGATGATGATGATGATGATGATGATGATGATGATGATGATGATGATGATGATGATGATGACAACGACGATGAAATTGTATGGATTATCAGCCTTTGTAGACTATGTAAGGCCACTGATATTGACAATCACCGCAGGTGGTTAGATTAAGACCAAGTCGGGTCCAGATTACCCAAGTCCATTGCCTTTTGCACATTGCATAGGGAGATCTTGTTAGTTCAACCCCCCACCCCCACCCCCCACCCCCGCCCCCCACCCCTACCCCCCACCCCCCCCCCACCCACCCACCCCTCACACCCCAACCCCCCCCCCCCCACCCCGCCAAAAAAAGTTGTGGTTAAGGTAATGTGGCCGAGTGCAAAGTTTCCCTACTGAGTTATTTGCTACCATTTTTTTAACCTGTTATCTTGTGACAGAGACTCTCTCTCTCTCTCTCTGTCTCTCTCTCTCTCTGACACTCTCTCTCTGTCTCTCTCTCCTCTCTCTCTCTCTCTCTCTCTCTCTGTCTCTGTCTCTCTCTCTCTGTCTCTCTCTCTCTCTGTCTCTCTCTCTCTCTGCCCTCTCACCTCCTCTCTCTCTCTGTCTCTCTCTCTCTCTCTTGTGTCTCTCTCTCTCTCTCTCTCTCTCTCTCTCTCTCTCTCTCTCTCTCTGTCTCTCTCTCTCTCTCTCCTCTCTCTCTCTACCCTCTCTCTCTCTCTCTCTCTACCCTCTCTCTCTCTCTCTCTCTCTCTGCCCTCTCACCCTTCCGCCTTCTTTGATTTAGTTCCTCCTGGAGGAGGGTGCACCTATCACCAAGTGTATTCCTTCCTCCCTCTCTCTTCCTCCCTCTCTCTTCCTCCCTCTCTCTTCCTCCCCCTCTCTTCCTCCCTCTCTCTTCCTCCCTCTCTCTTCCTCCCTCTCTCTTCCTCCTTCTCTCTTCCTCCCTCTCTTCCTCCCTCTCTCTTCCTCCCTCTCTCTTCCTCCCTCTCTCTTCCTCCCTCTCTCTTCCTCCCTCTCTCTTCCTCCCTCTCTCTTCCTCCCTCTCTCTTCCTCCCTCTCTCTTCCTCCCTCTCTCTTCCTCCCTCTCTCTTCCTCCCTCTCTCTTCCTACTGTGTGTCATGCGTGTTCTGTGAGTTAATTGTTCATTGTGCATGAACATCCACTGATACCGCGCTTCTGCTAGTCTGGAAAGGTCACACAGCTGCCCTTTGCATCAGTTGTCAGTTGGATTAATCAGCCTTCCCTATCTGCCTGGCATCGGTCACTGCTTGTGCTAGAACCGAATAGTTTCGTTTAAGCGATAAACTCATTGCTTCCTCTTAATTAATTAAGCCACTTGCTTTTAATGGGGGTGCTGGACGTTTCACCCCATTTGCAAGTTCGCCCCAACCACTTCGCCCGACATTCTAGGGTTAGGGTTAGGGTTAGGGTTAGGGTTTGGATAGTGGGGCGAACCGGCAAGAATGTGGGGCGAAGTGGTTGGGGCGAACTTGCAAATGGGGCGAAACGTCCATGAGCCGAAAATGGGGCGAAACATCCATGAGCCTTTAATGGTGCAATATACATTCGGCAGACTTTGTCATGCTAAACAAGGCAACACTTCAAGCAAGTACTTTCAGTTAAGTATCGAGGAGTAATAAGCCCTAATTGGTCGCTAAGAAACACAAATCAGAGACAGGCTGAGATCGGGATGGCCAATCCCCAGCAGGGCTTCTCTGGTGTCCGCACATCCTTCTTATAAGGGGGAACCGTCTGCCAGTCTAGAGAGATCAACGATACCTAGTCTAATTAAGAGACCACTTCCACCAGAGCCATGGGTTGGTCCAGGCCACTACCATCCTGCCTCGGACCAGCCAGGAGCTCCTGTACCCATGGTTTAATAAAGTTGTGGAAAGCAGCTGCGACTTCTCATACCTGCGCCCTTCTACCATCAAGCCTTGAGCCCCATGTCACTCGAACCGCACTACTTTCTCTACCTCATCACAGTAACATGGCTGGAAAAAAAAAGGTCAGTAGGTCATCCTGAACAATTTTTTTTAATTGGTATTTTTCTTTTTAAGAGAGGCCAGATTGAACAGAAACTAAACTTTCTTTCACTGAAAATGCTTTTTTCAAAATAACAACAGTGGCCACCTTTCCCGAGTGCTCATGGGGCAGGTGAAATGGGACAGCATGCAGTTTGTTGTTTACCATCATCCTTTCCTTTTTTTTGTGTGCGTGATTGAAAACACAGTACAGAAATTAGTCAGAAGTGATGATTTCACAATCGAAGCAGCCACACAACGCAGAGCACACCTACCAGTTGTTGCCCGACCCCGACACGTCGTGCAGGAGCTGCCGATTGTCAAAGACGTCGCCCAGGGGTCCTTTCATGAGTTCAGACACCACCCCTTCCTCCATGTCTACCAGCACCGCCTGTAGTGTAGTGTAGTGTCACTGTATTGATGTGTAGTACTGTATTGTAGTGTACTGTAGTGTCACTGTATTGATGTGTAGTACTGTATTGTAGTGTACTGTATTGTGTCTACACACTTTCATGAGTTCAGACACCACCCCCTCCTCCATGTCCACCAGCACTGCCTGTAGTGTAGTGTAGTGTCACTGTATTGATGTGATGAGCTGTATTGTAGTGTACTGTGTTGGGTCTACACACTTTCATGAGTTCAGACACCACCCCTCCTCCGTGTCCACCAGCACTGCCTGCAGTGTAGTGTAGTGTCACTGTATTGATGTGTAGTACTGTATTGTAGTGTACTGTAGTGTCCCTGTATTGATGTGATGAGCTGTATTGTACTGTACTGTATTGCATCCTCCCACTTTCATGGGCTCTGATACTACATCCTTCTCAGTGCCCACAAGCATGGCTTGCGGTGAAGTGTCGCTGTATTTATATATTGTACTGGTCTGTATAGACTATAGTAAGTATGTATGTATGCCATGTTGTGTTGTATACTCTTTCATGATCATGCATGTGCATCCCTTTTTCTCTCTCTCTCTCTCTCTCTCTCTCTCTCTCTCTCTCTCTCTCTCTCTCTCTCTCTCTCTCTCACACACACACACACACACACACACACACAAACATGCCAATGGATGCATGTGCATGGACACACACACACAAACACATGCACTTCTGCAAATACACATACACTCACATCCACACACACTCACATCCACACACACACACATACACACACACACAAAGGCACACACACACACAGACGCACACACACACACACACACACACACACACACAGAGGCACACACACACGCACCCCCCACACCCCCACACATGCACACACACACGCACCCCCCACACCCCCACACCCCCACAGACGCACACACGCACACACACACACATACACACATACACACACACACACACACACACACACACACACATATGCACACACACACATGCACCCCCCACACCCCCACACACCCCCCCCCCCCACACCCCCACACATGCACACACACACACGCACCCCTCACACCCCCACATATGCACACACACACACGCACCCCCCACACCCCTACACACTTACCCGAGCTTTGAGACTTTTGATTGGGCTCCTGCCATTTCCCACTGGGATGTCTGGAGGGTCGTCATAGCGACCATCCACATTCCTGAAGAAACTGCTGAGGGGCTCATCGTACACACCTTTCTGTGGAGGCAGTAATTCAACACTCACTGGTGTCACATGCACATGTTCACAGGCTATGACAGTTTACTACATGATCATCCATGTTCCTGCAGAAACTGCTCACCAGCTCCTGTGCACATCTTAACCCCTTCCATGCCACGCCCAGAAATGCTCTGGGCCTCAAAATGTCAGAGCTTTGCTAGATCCCGGAAAGTTTTCCGGCCTCTGATGAAGCACTGTAAATGAAAGGGAGGCAACTACAAATGACTCAGTTCTCTGCCCTGGAAAATTAGAACACTACGATATGACAAACACTAGTACAGTAAAACATAAGAAAATTCCTTGGGATATGGCGTGCAATATATATGGCAGGGAAGGGGTTAATGTGAAGACTGTAATCAGCACTCACTCGTGTCTAGCACATACATGTGCATCTGATGTGACGGCTTATTAATTATATAACCTTCAACTTTCCTGAAGAAACTGTGACACTTGTCTAAGTGACTATGTGGTTTTATTAAAACATCCCATGAATGCATTAGAACCATCATAAAAATATGCCAGCTAGTTAATTAGTTATAGAAGTGTTGACCAAAATTTCAGCCAAATTTCCCATTCAGCATTTGCTTTGAAACCTCATAATATGACTTCATTCCCTCAAATATAGTTTATAGTGGCATGTTCATTAGCTTGATAACATTTTTGTTTTTGTTTTTATGTTTAACAATGGCAATTCATTAACTTCTTCACAGCAACACAATCACTACTTACTACTTAGAACACATTGACATGTTCAATACCTTGTTTAGAGCGGCATGTTAATTGCTTTGTTCACAGAGGTATGTTCATTGTCTTTCACACAGTGGTGTGTTCATTGCCTTCTCCATGATGGCTTGTTCATTACTTTGTTAACAGTGGTATGTTCTTTACCTTTTACCTGACGATATGTTCATGATCTAGTTTATGGTGTCATTTTCATTACCTAGTTCACATTGGCATATTCATTGCTTTGTTCACAATGACATATTCGTTACTTTATGCACAGTTGCATGCCATTACCCAGTTCACTGAGTGATATGTCCATTACCATATTCAAAAAGGCACGTTCCTTACCTTGTTCACAGTGGCATGTTCACGCAGAGCCAAGTCCCAGAAGCGGCAACCGATTTGGTTTCCACATTGACCCACTGCAAAGGGTGGACACAAAATCTCAGACCTCTTATTCATCTTGTAATAATTAGCTCTCTGTGGAATATGTTAGTGGTTAACAACATTAGATTTTGGTGGGTGAGGTTCCAGGCATTAATTCATTCCTTTGTCAAGTGCATGCCTGTTGATGAGTACTAACTACACCGCATATTCATGTCAAAATTACGAGTTAAATGAGGGGGAAATCTCGTCACAAATGTCGACATCTACTTGAAAATCATTCTCTGGTATGTACAAGTGCCAGAATGCATTGATGGATCAAATCCATCAATCGTTTATGATCACACGCAAGTTTTCCATTCAACATTGACTCTGGCGTGAACATCAACGGTACGTGTATATGTACGTGTACGTGTGCGTGCGTACGTGCTTTTGTGTATACATGCCCGCGCGCGCACATGTGTGAGTGCTTGTATGAGCGTGCTTGTAATTGTATGAGCGTGCTTGTGTGTGTGTGTGTGTGTTTAAAAAAAAAATGTAAATAAGTATTGGCGCGTGTTACTCGTGCCAAAGAGTATCGCGTCGAAATCGACAGCATACCGTGCGCGATACATGATTAGGGTAAAAGAGAATGAGACTATGGGTGAGATCAAGCGAGGACAAACCTTGAATGACAACTGACTGCGTCATTGTGCCAGCACAGCCTGAAAAGCTGTGTTCTCTCTGGTCGACGGAGCCGAGTCAGTTCGGAGAAACCGCCACCATTGTAAGCAAGGCGACAGGAATGCTTGCACGAGGGGGACACCACTCTAAAATACTCATAGATTTAATGCTTCTCTCCCTTGGTTCGATCTAGTGGCGATGTCAGAAGACACGGAGGATAGATGGCCGGACGGAGGGAGGGATGAATGAATGGAAACGTGCGTGTGTGTGTGTGCGTAAGTGAAAATCTTCATGTTGCAACAAAGAACGTGTTTTGTTTATCGGTTCCATCCCTTTGCTCGTCTGACTTATTAATATCACTTTCACTGGGACATATCTAGACTCAGGGCCGGACCCAGGGGTGGTTCCAGGGGTTCCGGAACACACACCCACCCCCCACCCCCACCCCCACCCCCCTAGAAAAAGCATGTACCTTGGTTTGAGTTTTTTTTTAAATATATTTTTTGTGTGTGTCTCCAAAAACAATGCTGCTCTTACCCCTCAAAACAAGGCCCAGAATGCAGCAGATTGCACAGATTTTAACCGTTTTTCAAAATATTTCCGGGGGGGGGGCATGCCCCTGGAACCGGTTGAGGGATCAAAATGGAAACAAAGCAAGTCTTTCATGAGTTAAAATAATGCGTGTGTCCGTCGTGTTTGTGCTGCAGTTCTTCACACCTCGGCCCCATAGAGTTCACCAACTTGGGTTGTTAAAAAAAGGCCTGTGGAATGGTTTGGAGCAGCTGAAGCAGCTGCTGTAGGTTTCTGGGAGGCTGCCGGTTGGCCCTCACCCACCTGTCAAGTTCGTCCCATATGTGCTCAATGGGGTTCATGTCCGGGGAACAGGTAGGAAAATCCATCCTGACGACGCCAGCTTGCTGGATGTAGTCGTTGACGAGCCTGGCCCTGTGAGAAGTAGCATTGTCATCCTGGAACACGGCGTTCGGGCCAATCTGCTGCAGGGTCAGCAGAACAAGAGGGGCAAGAATCTCGTCTGTGTCGGTGGGCTGCGAGATTCCCGACCACATGGTACAGGGGGGGTGCGATGATGAAGGCTGAAGCCCCTCCAGACCATGACAGAGCCCCCGCCGAAGGTCACCCTCTCCTGCACTGTGTCGTCCTCGTAGCGCTCGCCCTCACGCCTCCAGATCCGCTGCCGCCCGTCAGAATGGTACAGGTTGAACCTGGACTCGTCACTGAACAGGACTTGTCCAGTCTCGACGTGTCCACCTGAAATGGCGGCGACTCCAGGCCAGACGAGCCTGGCGATGAGCCTGTGTCAGTAGGGGACGTACAGCAGGACGACGACTCCGAAGCCGGACGTCATGCAGGCCGTTGCGGGCGGTCCTCTCGCTAACGTTGGTGTTGGTGGCCGTCCTTAGCTGTCCTCTGATGACCCTGGAGGTGGTGGCCCGGTGCTGCAGCGCCTGCCGTTCAATGAAGCGATCTTCCCAAGGTGTGGTCTTTTTGGGGCGACCCGACCTGGACATCGTTGGTGGCCTGGAATCGCCGATTCAGTCTTACGATGACTGAGTGGGACACTCGTAGTCGCCTGGCCACTTTGCATTTGGATACGCCCTCTTGCAGCCAGGCAATGGCTCTTCCTCTGTCGGTTGTTGTCAGCTTCCTTCTGGCAGGCATGGTGAGAAGATGGCAGCTAGCAGGAATCGCGTGCAGATTTCCTGCTAACACAGCATACCCTACCCACTGGTGGATAACATGTGACAGCCATTTGATTTTGTTGACAAAGGAACAGGGTGTTTCAGACAAATGAATTTAGGAGGTAAAATCAGCCAGTAGGCTGACCTTTCAACTTTTACCCAGAAGTCTAAAATTTCACCTAGGATGGATGGATGGATGGATGGATGGATGGATGGTCGGATGGATGGATGGATGGATGGATGGATGAATAAAGTTTAACGGGCTATCAGCCTTTGTGGGCTATGAAATGTCATTGATCACGAAATAAAAAACCCCAGCTAGAATAAGTCGAGTCAGGATTCCCCAGTTGTTCGCCTTTCAAATTAAGAATCGCGTTTTCACCAAGAAGCTTGTCTTTTTCACTTTGAAGCCTGGCTTGTTCCACCGGGAAGTCTGGTCTCCCCCTCCCCCCCCCCCCCCCCCCCCCCCCCCCCCCCCCAAAAAAAAACAAAAAAAAAAACAACACACAAAACAAACCCAAACAAAACAAAACAACAACAAAACTGACCTTTCACCCAATACTGACCTTTCACTCAAGCCTGACCTTTCACCCAATACTGGCCTTTCACTCAAGCCTGACCTTTCACCCAATACTGACCTTTCACTCAAGCCTGAACTTTCACCCATGCCTGACCTTTCACCCATGCCTGACCTTTCGCCTGGAACGCAGATCTAGGAAGCTGGGTCTCAAGCTGAAATACACTTTACCCACCTGACCCCTGGGCCTTTTGATCAATCTTTTAAGGCCGTCGTACACGAGGCGATTTTACCCTGGCAATCTCGCAAGCGTCATTGTGGCAGCCAATCACGGCTGGCAATAGTGGAGCAAAGGCGTCAGTAGCGCTCTGCCATTGGAAGATATTTTTGTCAGTCCGTGGGTGGCGTGTGGAATTGCCTCGTGTGCGAAGGCCTTTATGGGTACCTGCATGACCACAGAAACGGTGACAGCAAGAACGCGCATGGTTAGGCACCAGCAACATTTCCACCACTCTAGTCCACTAGAGACTGCGCCTGCCGACAAAAGAGTCTCTAGCACAGTTCATATCACGTGATGGAAGGATTCCGCCGAAATATTCAAAAAGAGGTCACACGAGACGCTTGTGAGATAGCACTATGCTCCCTGATATACGGCGTTAAAGTAGTTTTGAGACTATACACACATGCGGCTGTGGATGAGGCAAGGAACACCGGTCTGGACAGTAGTTGAAGCAGCTCTGTGTCGCCTTGCTCGCGCAGCTTCAAGGCGACAACGGCGGCCATCTTCAAAAGCTCTTGCAGCTTTTCGGGTGGTGGCATGCCAGAGGCTTCCGTCGGCAGCAGTGGCCTCGAGGTGCCGTGGTTGGAGGTTTGCCCATTTGAGGTTCGCCGTGAGGTTGTCCTTGTACCATTTCTTTGGGCCTCCTTGGTTCCGAGTTCCCTGCGCCAACTCGCCATTGAAAAGCTGCCGTGGGATTCTGGACTCCTGCACGCAAATGATATGCCCGGACCATCGAAGCTGGGCATTGAGGATCTCTGCTTTGATGCTTGTGGAGCCGGCTCTGCCAAGGACTTCCAGATTGGTGACGAGGTCCTGCCAGCTTATTCGCATGATTGACCTCAGGGTGCATGGGAATTTTTTCAAGTTGGCAATAATAGGCCGGTGTCAACATGTGTCAAACATTTGACTGCCTTTGTGTCTGCTTTCATCATGTTTGACTTATGTTGACACGGGCTTCTTTTTCGCAAGGTCTTGCAAGGCTCCTAGAGTATGTAGGCCTAACGCGCCCCTAGAGGTCTCCAATGAAAGCGTCCATAAGGCAGTATACACAGCATCGATTATTTCAAAAGATTGTTGTAAGTGTTGCTACTGTACATGTGCTTTGAAGTTTGAAGTGCACCTCACCAAACGCCAAGTTTATAGGAATAAGGGTACACAAGTCAGCTGTTCATCATTTCAGGGTAAATTCGCCTCGATTCTGCTTTGCTATGGGAAAAAAAACCCACACACACACATTCTCAAACATTCACACATAAACACATTCACACAAAAACACGCACACACACACTCGACAACAAGACTATGAAGCCGACGTGATATCGATATTTTTATTTCAAGGAATGACAATAGGCACATTCAAATAACGTTTAGAGACACATATCTAGGACAACAGTCAACCATTAAACTCTCCAGGGGTCCCCTCTCACGACCGACACGTCTACAGACAGACACAGATCCTACCACCGAACTGCAGGTCCTGAAATACGAGTCTTTGATGCTATCCCTTCCACACCTCCTCATCTTCCCCTTACACCTATGCACTGCAGGACAAGACATGCAGATTTCATACTACTCTAAGTATTCCAGCCTGTGCATATGGACATGTTGGTGCTGGGAGAAAGGAAGAAGCAAAATAGAAAGAAAAAAACTGCCAAAAAAGAAGGTTGTAGGAAGTAAGTTTGAAGGCTCCAAAAAGTGAGTCATTCCTTTACCGAGAGATCAGTTGCATACTGGTGGTTAAGTAAAATTAAATGTAAAAATCTGTTTGTGATGATGAGTGCAAGAATCCAAGCAGTAATAGGATGAAGTATTCTATGAATAAATAAAAAGGTTAAAATCTTCCAAAGGTGCCCTACAGTTGTGGTAATGGCAACATGGAAAAAACGAGAGAAAAAAGGGGGGAAAAGGAAGAAAAAAGAAGAAAAAAGAAGAAAAAGAAATTGGTAGGTAAGCCTGACCTTTTCTTTATTTTATTCTTAGGAGGCCAGATTGATACTGCACTGAGTGTGTGAGTGCATATGTCATGCTTAGATTCATCTGAATGTAAATAACAAATTATCTTTCTCTGAAAATCCTTAATCTTTTTTTTACTTAGTGCTCATAAAGAAGATGGGACATCATTCAGTATGTTGTTTACCTTCTTCTTTTTTCCCCCTCCATGTAGGAAATAAAGTTTCAGGTTGGCACGAAACATCCGGGTTGATCAAGTTACTGCAAACAATTTTTTGTTGTTGCCTTATGTCATGAAGCAGGGTTCAGAAGTGAGTGCGGAGCCACTCTGACCAGGCCAAAGACAGTGGGCAAAAGCCACACACTACACACAGCAGTGACTGATACTGGAGCAAAACTGCAGTTCCAAGATTCAATGCTGGGTCATGCTCCACTCCACTTGCCTCAAAGTGAACAAGCAAGTTTTCGAGTGTGGTCAGCTGAAGAGTCATAGTAAAACACAAGGCCGGGGTGCAAGGGAGGATGAAATTTTGTTGCTTCATATTTATCCCTTCTTACAAGGATTACAACTCATTCACTGATCTTCCCATTCATATTTCACCAGGAATCTGTGGACAATCATCGGTGCAATTTCAGAAGAAAAAAAATGAACGCGTCTCGGGAATAACATTATATGAGCAAGCGAATAAGTCATTTTAAGTGCATTTATAATTAAATGAATGTTTACCAGACATAATGAAGATCAACAGATGATTTTTGCAGTCTTTGTTTTATCGTTTCACACTACTATTGCATAAAAAACAAAACAAGACAAAACAAAACCAAAAAACACACCAGAAGTATCCGCCAATTTTCCATGCAGCTTCGCACAATAATTCAAGTAGCAGAGGAATTTGGGTATGGTGCCACTAGTACTCAACACACCTCCCCAGTTTACACAATGGGTATGGTGCCACTAGTACTCAACACACCTCCCCTGTTTACACAATGGGTATGGTGCCACTAGTACTCAACACACCTCCCCAGTTTACACAATGGGTATGGTGCCACTAGTACTCAACACACCTCCCCAGTTTATACAATGTTGCAGGAATGCAGTGCAAAACGGTATCCGTGTCTTGGACGTCTAAGGCACAGGAAAATCTATTCACTCCAATACAACCCAACAAGCTGCTCCACAGAGTTGCTTAGACAAGGGGATAAACGCAGGAGTGCTTTTTCATACAGGTGAAACTGAATCAACACATACCTCACTATTCAGACAAGGCTAACTACAGAATCACTCACAGGGTGCAAATACCAGGAAGGTTTCTGCAGGGCTCCACTACAGATGAGATCCACACATCACTGAAAATATCCTCCATCAAGACAAGACAATAATCATAATATAGATATACACTATTAAACATACAGTCTCCTCGCCAATCGAAAGTCCTTCGTATATGCCGCATTTCCAATTTCAGTAGAAGATGAGAATGTGGAGATGCAGCTAGCATCATCAAGTTCATACAAGCAAAAATGATGAGGATGCAAAGCTAATTGATTAGACACTCATTATCACAGAGGGAATATGGATACAGTTTGCTAGACCGATTCTACGCAAGTGATCAGATGTAATGAAGCAAAAGGGATGTACATTTGATAATATCATTTACATTTTCATGAAATCTGCAGAGGCAAGAGCCGTCTATATCAAATGCTGTCCATTTCTTAGTTGGCCGAGGCATCTGAACTGTGAGATAATCATACAAAAGAAAGCAAGAAAAATCTATCTATCACACAGCCCTAAAAAAATGAGTGAAAAAAGGGGGAGGGGGAGGGGTGGTGGGGAGAAATCCCAAATAAAAATTGCAACAGAGCCACATCTTGAAAAAGTCAAGCAACCTAATAAAATTCAAAAAAGTTTTGATCAAGATGGAATTTACATGTCTGAAACAGAACTCATATGCAATGTCAATTAATTAGAGCTTGACTGAAAAACTAAGTACCTATCAACCGCTTATAATATCAACGAAACGATTAAGGAAAAAACACACTGTAATATCCAACCCCACGAGAGTAAGTAAACGCTGATGATTGAAGCTAGTCATTCCAAGAAGACGACACAACATTTTACAGCTATCCCACTTCTAACCACAAAACCACTTTACTAGATACACTGAAAAGGTGCAGCAAGCAGCAAAAAAAAAGTTGCTCTCTCTCTCTCTCTTTATGCCATCTACCACTATCACCAGTGACAACTGTTGGTCTAGTGTGACTACTTGGGGTTTGCAACCTTATGGGCTTACGTGTCAGCTGGAAATGGGTAATCAATCAACCATCCACCCACCAACCAACCAACCGACCGACCAATCAACCAACCAACCAACCAACCGGGCAGTCTGATGAAAATGATTAAATTGACAGATGATGTAAACGGCAGATAAGGAACTAGAAGTTTCATCCAATATCAATCCTATGTGCTTGTTATCACATCTGCATATTTTTTTTGCATGCATAGATCAAATGAATCTGCAGCACGTGTTCACCATTTACAGGAATGAATGATTGAATGCGTGATTGAATACGTGATTGATTGCGTGATTGAATGCATGATTGAATGGAGTTTTAAAGCGGATCAGCCATAGTAGGCTATTCTTAGTTCATGTGTTGGCCTGGAGCATCGATTGTTGGAGACTGGCACATGAAGACACTGGGTAAACATCGATGTTGCATGGAAGGGGCACAGGATATTCTGACACTATCCAACATTTTGCACAAAGTTTTGACAGCCGGACATCCGCAGGTCATGCACTTTTCCTAGTAGAACGCCAAGATCTGCTAAGGTGTGTGTGCTTCTACGATACACAAGTACTTGCTTACGAGCATATGCCAGTGAGTGCATGTTTATGCCTGCATGTTTATGCCTACATGTTTAAAACATTATAACAATTTATATGCTTAATTTAAAAAGAAGAAGAGGAAGTTCCAACATTAATAAATCCATTGCTGAGGTACATGCCTTTCAGCTCCACATTAAAGTACCAACCATTTGAAAATCACCCTTCACACAGAACTCAATCATCAGATTCAGAGGCAAAGTAAATACAGGCCACCAATAAAATATTTGTAAAATATTTCATATGCATACTTGTTTAAATAATCATTTATAAAAGAAAAAAACTCAACCCTGCTAACTTTTAATAATTACTATTTCTAAAATGCTAAAACCTGGGGTTAAGCCTGTGATGTAACTTGTTAAGCAGATTAGCCATCAAGCAAAGACAAGGTATGAATAGATAAA
>JAWQFJ010032209.1:10000-16193 GCA_034096865.1 Theodoxus fluviatilis | reverse complement strand
ACCTTGACACGTTTTTCTCAGCCGTGTTCACTTGAAGAGCTCATCAGATCAATCTCCATGACGCTATCCCCACTTGTCTCCTCTCGTGTGGGCGGTATAGGTACTTGTCTGTGTGCAAATAGGATAGATAGCCTGCCGAAACGACTGCAATAACACTTGCAGATCCTGACCAGGCAGACTATAGGCACTGCTCTAAACACTTGCAGATGCTGACCAGGCAGACTGTAGGCACTGCTCTAAACACTTGCAGATCCTGACCAGGCAGACTGTAGGCACTGCTCTAAACACTTGCAGATCCTGACCAGGCAGACTGTAGGCACTGCTCTAAACACTTGCAGATCCTGACCAGGCAGACTGTAGGCACTGCTCTAAACACTTGCAGATCCTGACCAGGCAGACTGTAGGCACTGCAATAACACTTGCAGATCCTGACCAGGCAGACTTGTAGGCAATGCTCTAAACACTTGCAGATGCTGACCAGGCAGACTGTAGGCACTGCTCTAAACACTTGCAGATCCTGACCAGGCAGACTGTAGGCACTGCTCTAAACACTTGCAGATCCTGACCAGGCAGACTGTAGGCACTGCTCTAAACACTTGCAGATCCTGACCAGGCAGACTGTAGGCACTGCTCTAAACACTTGCAGATCCTGACCAGGCAGACTGTAGGCACTGCAATAACACTTGCAGATCCTGACCAGGCAGACTGTAGGCACTGCTCTAAACACTTGCAGATGCTGACCAGGCAGACTGTAGGCACTGCTCTAAACACTTGCAGATCCTGACCAGGCAGACTGTAGGCACTGCTCTAAACACTTGCAGATCCTGACCAGGCAGACTGTAGGCACTGCTCTAAACACTTGCAGATCCTGACCAGGCAGACTGTAGGCACTGCTCTAAACACTTGCAGATCCTGACCAGGCAGACTGTAGGCACTGCTCTAAACACTTGCAGATCCTGACCAGGCAGACTGTAGGCACTGCTCTAAACACTTGCAGATCCTGACCAGGCAGACTGTAGGCACTGCTCTAAACACTTGCAGATCCTGACCAGGCAGACTGTAGGCACTGCTCTAAACACTTGCAGATCCTGACCAGGCAGACTGTAGGCACTGCTCTAAACACTTGCAGATCCTGACCAGGCAGACTGTAGGCACTGCTCTAAACACTTGCAGATCCTGACCAGGCAGACTGTAGGCACTGCTCTAAACACTTGCAGATCCTGACCAGGCAGACTGTAGGCACTGCTCTAAACACTTGCAGATCCTGACCAGGCAGACTATAGGCACTGCTCTAAACACTTGCAGATCCTGACCAGGCAGACTGTAGCAAATGCTCTAAACACTTGCAGATCCTGACCAGGCAGACTGTAGGCACTGCTCTAAACACTTGCAGATCCTGACCAGGCAGACTGTAGGCACTGCTCTAAACACTTGCAGATGCTGACCAGGCAGACTGTAGGCACTGCTCTAAACACTTGCAGATCCTGACCAGGCAGACTGTAGGCACTGCTCTAAACACTTGCAGATCCTGACCAGGCAGACTATAGGCACTGCTCTAAACACTTGCAGATCCTGACCAGGCAGACTATAGGCACTGCTCTAAAGAGACGAGGTGCAGTTTCTCCACATCCATGCACGCTGGGAGTGTCGCGCAGCTGAACATTGAAGGCCGCTGTTTTATTCAAAACAGGAAATTTCCCATCAGCCCTATCGCACGGAAGTGCGTGCACGCTGTTACTAAACTGGTAGTCCTGAACACTTTTACGATAATGCATGAGTCTGTCCGACTGACGCACAACCGTTCCCCACACTCAAAGGATTGCCATTGATTCATAATACAAATTATTAATGACCGGACGTACCTCGTGAATCCTCAATTTTGTAGTACACGGTATTTTGACAGATGTGGTAGTGGTTGTCCTATGTGTTCTGAAAACCATCGAAGCTGAACTGTGAGTCAAATGAAAGCGGCGACACCAGCCCGTAATCCCGTTTACTTGCGCAAACAGCCAGTGTTAAGGAGAGAGATCAGTTATTAAGTCATGATGATTTGCTTCAAGAATTCAGTGCCAATAACCTTATCCAACCTTCCTCACGACAGAATGGGAGTTTCAGCATTCAAGACGATTTGAAAAATGACATTTCGTGCACATAATCATTTCACTTGATCAAAGGGTGCCAACACCTTATTGGAAAATCACTAGGTTCTTTACACGTGCTTGGTCTGCCCCAAAAAGAATAAACCTGACACAGCCTACTGCAGGCCATGCCACTCTGTGTGGGGAGCTGCCTGTTCTGTCGCAGTGTGCCGTTCACCACGTGGTCTGGCCCTCACTGTGTCGCCAGAGTAGCATGTTGTCATGGCTACGCTAGGCGTGTCATTATCTCCCCTGATACCTCGACACCAGCGTGTCCGAAACCACACGCGATTAAAACAGGGTGGACGTCCTACCTGTATCCGTGTATTAAAATGTGGGCTTCCCCTTTTCTCGGCCACATATTTCCAGTCCTCTGAACCCGCCTGAAACCCCCCTATTTATCCCCACCTTCACTTCATTTTCCCCAGGCAAACCTGGTGAACAACAATCAGCTGCAGCAGTCGTGTCCCACGCCACTGTGGTCCGTGCCAGACTATGAGTGAGAGCATTGTTGTGTGGATAAATATGCCCGTGTTCCCTGCATGTGGGACACACACAGTGACCAGCATTACCAGAGATTTGCATCCCACGTGGAGGTGAGAACTCGCGAGATTGTCCAGATATTGAATATGTTCCTCTGACTGTCACAGAAACTGAAGAAGGGCTACGCCCAAAACGTTTGTTTCCATACTAAACCTGTGATTGCAACACCTCCCAGTGACCTTTGTGACCTTTGTGACCTTTGTGACCTTTGTGATCGTTATTTGTCTTGTCTTCTGGCATCCGGCGGTCCATCGTTTACCTACGTATCACAGAAGCAAAACATCGTCAGCGATCAAACCTATCAGGTAGTCAGCGATCAAACCTATCAGGTAGTCAGCGATCAAACCTATCACTGATAGTATCAGGTAGTCAGCGATCGAAACCTATCACTGATAGTATCAGGTAGTCAGCGATCAAACCTATCACTGATAGTATCAGGTAGTCAGCGATCGAAACCTATCACTGATAGTATCAGGTAGTCAGCGATCGAAACCTATCACTGATAGTATCAGGTAGTCAGCGATCGAAACCTATCACTGATAGTATCAGGTAGTCAACGATCGAAACCTATCACTGATAGTATCAGGTAGTCAACGATCGAAACCTATCACTGATAGTATCAGGTAGTCAGTGATGATAGAAAAGGACGAATCAGTTTTTGGCCACGAGCACAAACAGTCTTAGCGCCAAAGAACAGAATCCATGTGCGCTGAGGATACGAACAGACACTTCCTTTCCCCGGGCGATTTGTCAAAGGCGAGAAGTGAGGGATATCAAGACTTGACACAAACTTACTGTAACCATTTCTAGTGATTTTAGTGATTTTCGTGATCAGTGGCCTTCAATGGTCTACACAGGCGGATAGGCCGCAATACTTCATTCATTTTCACTATCATCACTAAAGACAAATTGCATTCAAGCGTCGTGTAAAAGGCACTTCCTACTGCTTCCCGCAGCTCTCTGCAAGCACCTGCTCGTGATGGCCGGCCCTAGCGCATGTCTCCAGGCTGTAGCACGCAGGCAGGGGCGGACCTGGCGCGGATAATCCCTGTATCTCCCCTAATCCCCACTGAATGAAGTGGCAAGATCATGCGGCAACGCTGGACTCTCTATTTCTCCACTGCTGGTCTTCGTTGCCTGAAGAACTGCGCCGTGGCGTGGATGAAGTTGGATGCCTGAGAGTTAGAGGCATGACTCAGTTCCTATGTGGATCCTTGGGTCGTTGCAAGGGGAGTTATGTTCCTGTTATGGGGATCCACAAAAACGAAATAAAACAGGTCCCGGGTTACTTACATGTCTTTATATTTCAACATAAAACATGCCCGTAACAGGGGTAAAAAAGATATATATATAAATGAAAAGAATGTTACATGGGTATATGGTTGAAACACAACATCCTCAATAACCCAATCTTATAAATTTACACCTACTCTTTACCTACTCAACTCCCAACGGGAAAAATGAAAGAGCCCAAGTAAAATGTCGGTCAGCCTTCTTATATAAAACATAAAAGCACGTAGGTCAGCCCTCGACAAGTAAAAACTATCGACCCGTTAAAACTCTCGCACCAACCTTCCAACTCTGCCCGCTCTCTCTCTCTCTCTCTCTCTCTCTCTCTCTCTGCCCATCTCTGCTGTGTGTGTGGAGCCGATCTCTTCTCTTCGTCTGCTTCTCTCTTCTGTGCTTCGTCTTCGTCCACTCTCTTCGTCTGCTTCACTCTTGGATGCTTTGCCCTCCTCTTCTCTCTTCTTCTCACCCAGCAGGCGGACCGATCTCTATCTTCTGTCTTCTCTCAGTAGGCGGACCGATCGCTGTCATCTTGCTCTCTCTAAGTCTAATATAGCTATCTTCTCGCAACCAACTCACGACCCACCTTTTCTGACTACTACTCATATCTCAGAGCGAACACCGCTCATCACCCCTAGGGCAGAACTCAACTCCCATCCACCCTCCATTTCCATAGTCGTTGGACTACCAACTTTACCAGCAACAACCAAGTCTCTGTCAAATGAGATACTTCCGAAAAACCACTTCCCCATTACAGTTCCCTGGTGAGGGTTTGTCAGAATGTACAAGCGCTGGGAATAATCATTGTCCACAAACATATTTTAATATCACAGTGCAGTAGAATCGTGAGGTGATCGTTTGATTCTGTACCTGTTGTCAAGTGCTTATGATACCAGCTGAACAAAATGTGTGGTTTTTCTGCTTTCGAATTTGTTTTAAATTGAATGTGAATTTCTTTGTGAAACTGTTACGAAATGTTCTCACCCACCTACGATAGTTGTTGTGATAACAACAACAAAAAGAAACATGGCACAAGGTTATATATTTAAAAAATCAAAACCGCGAACTGTCTCTTTCATGTATTCTGTCACCTTATGTCTGTGTCTCTCTCTCTCTCTCTCTCTCTGTCTATGAATGTCCATCTTTGTGTCTGACTATCTCTTTGTCTGTCCGTCCGACCGTCCGGCTCCCCCTTTCTCATTCTCTCTCTCTCTCTCTCTCTCTCTCTCTCTGTCTATGAATGTTCATCTTTGTGTCTGACTATCTCTTTGTCTGTCCGTCCGACCGTCCGGCTCCCCCTTTCTCATTGTCTCTTTCTCGCTCTCTCTCTCTCTCTCTCTCTCTCTCTCTCTCTCTCTCTCTCTCTCTCTCTCTCTCTCTCTCTCTCTCCCGACAATTTCGCCCTATATATTAACGTCGTAGCTTTTCATGTACAGAAGACGGGGAAACATGGAGTTCAACTATTACCTGGCATTCCCGAATTTTTCTCTCTGCTGTTTGCAGACGATATTGCACTGCTCTCTACGACTGCAGCTGGCCTACAAAATCAACTGAACAACCTTGTCCAGGTCTCTCATTATTTGGGTCTAAAGGTTAACCCAGATAAAACCAAGATGATGGTCTTTCGGAAAGGGGGCCATTTAGCAAAAGGGGAACGATGGTCCTTGGGAGATAAAAAAATTGAAGATAGTGAATAATTATAAGTATTTAGGTTACACTTTTTCTACCAGGCTGTCCTCAAGTGTCCATCTGACTGACCTAGCTACCAAGGGGAAACAGAGAGTTGTTTAGATGCTGAAGACCATTTGGCGTTTACACAACCTGAATACAACTGTATTCTTTAAAATGTTTGATTCTCAGGTGCAGTCACTTTTGGTCTATGGTTCAGAAGTATAGGGTATGAGTAACACTGATATTGTTGAGAGGCTCATATTTTTGTATGTAAAAAAATCCTAAGTCTTGACAGCTGAACACCTAACCACATGGTGTACGGCGATCTAGGTCGTCATCCACTGTCCATTTCAGGATGCACGAGGGCTGTGAAATATTGGCTTAAAGTATGTAAAATGCCGAACAGCAGACTACCAAAACAAGCATACTCTTCGCTTCTTAAGTCGTCTGTACCCAGCACTAGAAACTGGGCAACTAACACAGAAAACTGCCTGTCCAAGTTTGGGTTTGCCAATGTGTGGTCTACTGGTGGTGTAAGTAACGAAAAACGTTTT
>JAWQFJ010032209.1:2500-5000 GCA_034096865.1 Theodoxus fluviatilis | reverse complement strand
GAATGTTTCTACGCCAGCTTGTGTAAGTAATTGTTTGTGAAAATCGTATGCTTACAGTTACACCTCCTTCAGCTAGTGTTCGTTTGAGCGCAGGCATGTCTTTGATTTATTTATTTAAAAAACACAAGGAAAATGTAATGGATAATTATATTATGAAAACACGATTCATCATTTATTAGGTTCGCAACAGTATTTTGTCTTAAGAATATATGTTTAAAACATTTGGTTTCAAAGTGAAATTGTATTATTTATCTTTTTACATTGGATAAGAACATGATAGTTTGCTTTTAAAAATCATCATTTTTTTTCTCTCGCAGGGAATCAATCAAAAAAGAGAAACTTAAGTTATTTTACTACATGATTGCTTAGATTTTTATAAACCAAAGATATGTTTTTGCTAAATGTATCATTTTGCATGTCATGGAATAACTCAAAGAAGTTCGAGCACAAAGAAAACGTCAGAAGCACTCATTCGTGTTACACTCGGGCAACATTTGCTGCAAATGTCCTTAGCTATTTGTCGTTGGTTGCAAGGAGAAAAAGAATTGCATCAGAAGATAAGACAAGGAAAAGACACCCTAGAACTTTACAAACTAAATTTTAGTACACAGATGACTCAGCCACTTTCATAGAATAGTGAGAAAACTTAAAGTTATCGTGCGCTTTTTTTACTGTGTAAAATGAAGTATAATCTCGAGGTTTCACAGGTACGTAGGGGAACCTGCAAACACCCAAAAAGAACATTACATTCCTTCATATCAACTATAGGATTGAGATGTCGGACATGACATTTCGACAATTCTGTTGCGCACGTGTGTGTAAAAGGTGAAAGTTCGGATGCTCCTCTATATATTGCACCTTTCCACCTCTTGATGAGTGCTCAAACCTCACATTTTCCCCCTGGTCATTGTGCCACTATTTTTATCACTCCACCACCCCCTCAACTTTCTTGGAAGCATGCAGCCAGGCTGCCGAAGTTAGCTTTCACAAGTGTCCAGCTCAGCCCTCACAGGTACCCGTTTTACTCCTTGTAATAATAATAATAATAATAATAATAATAATAATAATAATAATAATAATAATAATAATAATAATAATAATAATAATAATAATAATAATAATAATAATAATATATTATTATCCGCACATACCTTCCCTTCACAGGTAAGCTCATGGCGTTTACAATTTAAAGATAAGCAACGTGAATGAAGCACCTTCCTCAAGGTAAAGGTAAAGGTGCTCTTTTTATATTGCGACTTTTCCACCCATTGATGGATGCTCAAACCGCACACATTTACCCCCTGGTCATCGGGCTACCTCTTTTTATCATTCCAACACATCTCAACTCCCTGGGGAGCATGCAACGAGGCTGCGGATGAACGCGCCTAAGTTATCTTTAACAATTTTCCAACTCAGCCCTCACAGGTACCCGTTTTACTCCTGGGCGGGGATCCGCGCAGATTCGTAAGCTGCACCTACCAGTCGCAACAGCAACAGTCTTAAAAGATCATATCAACTCGCCCAACACGATTAAAAGAAAGAGAGACGGCCAATACTTACCTAGGAAAGACGAGCGTGATTTGAACAATGGCGAAGCGTGGTGCCACAGTTCTCGAGATGAGGAGAACACCTGTGCGCTTGCAGAGTCGTCACGCGCCACTCCTCGCACTCCATCAGTTATTTGCACGCTTTGGCCTCGTCTTTGATTGACCCAGAATCAATGTCCCTCCCCCAATATACAGCAGGTTCTATTATGTCGATCCATCATTGGCCCCCAAAGTGCCCATAAATCAATCAACATCTACGTTTTATCACAACGCCGTGCATTAAACACCGTCTCATTCTTTCATACTCGCGCCATTCATAGCACTGGAGCACTCGGTGACTCCACGAAGGCAAGATCGTCAACTACAGGGAGAGGGACCAACTGAGAGAGATCGAGTAGAGAACAAAAGCTCCTTCACCCAAGGAGTGAGCCAAAGAGAACATGAAAGTGATTTTATCATCACTGGGATGGATTGTGTCGACGATATACGAAGCAAATTTCATCAGAGGGCTGAGCATGAATGCGAAGGATGTGAATACATCGGGAATACAATTACTCCTATTGTAAATGCTTGAACAGAAATGAAGATCATAAAATACTCGGCAGTGTACACCCACACCTTTTCTGAATTATGCATAAAATGTTTACCCTTCAGGAAATAATGAAGGTATATTAAGATTGTATATTAACCCATTTCGAACTTTCTTCAATCTTAAACTACGTGTGGTCCACAAGTATACACACACACACACGTGCGCGTACACACACACACACATACGCGCGCGCGCGCGCGTACACACACACACACACAGATATATATATATATATATATATATATATATATATATATATATATATATAGAGAGAGAGAGAGAGAGAGAGAGAGAGAGAGAGAGAGAGAGAGAGAGAGAGAGAGAGAAGAGGAGAGAGACGGACGGACGGACGGACGGACGG
>JAWQFJ010032207.1:12500-22342 GCA_034096865.1 Theodoxus fluviatilis | reverse complement strand
ACTGTTACTCCTCCCACAAACACAATGTGATACTCAGTTACTGTTACTTCTCCAACAAAACAATGTGACACTCAGTTACTGTTACCTCTCCCACAAACACAATGCGATACTCAGTTACTGTTACCTGTCCCACAAACACAATGCGATACTCAGTTACTGTTACCTGTCAAACAAAACAATGTGATACTCAGTTACTATTACTCCTTGCACAAACGTGATGTTATACTCAGTTACTTTTACTTTTACCACAAGCACAGAGTGATACTCAGTTACTGTTACCCTTCCCCCACAAATACAATGTGACTCTCAGTAACATTTCCCCCTCCCACAAACGTAATGGGATACTCAACCTTTTCCCATTCCCACAAACATCGTGCGATACTTTGTTATCCGTCCCCCAATTCTACTAACGTTATGTAATAATGGTAAGTTTCTCCCCCTCCCACAATCTTAATGTGATACCCAATTACTCCCCCTCTACTCCCACAATCGTAATGTGATACACAATTATTCACACACACACACCCCTCCCACAAGCATAATGTGATTACCAGTTACATTTTCCCCTCCCACAAACGTGATGTGATACCCAATTACATTTCCCCCTACCCACAAACAGAAATGTGATTCTCAGTTACTTTCCCCCTCCTACAAACGTTACGGAATACTTCATAACATTTCCTCATCCCACAAACGCCAAAAGTAAGTTAGCAAATTTTGCTTTATCAAGCATGTAACGTTTCCTTGCAGTGAATATGTTTTCAGATCTCCTGTCCTCTGCTTGTTGCATTCCAGATGACTCTGTGCATGACCGACCGCTACCTTTTGGAAGAACGGATTTCTTCTTCAACCCGAGTAAGTGGCCATAGCTGTGGTTAGCAGTCCGGGAAGTTTCTTTTAACATGTGTTTTTAATACGTGTATTTATTTTTGAACGAAAAGGTTCATTTATCCTTACAAAATGTTTATGACCAAGAATTGATAGCGGTCTTATCGTTACAATCATAACATCCTCACCATCATCATCATCATCATCATCATCATCATCATCATCATCATCATCATCATCATCATCATCATCATCATCATCATCATCATCATCATCATCATCATCATCATCATCATCATCATCACCATCACCATCACCATCACTATCATCATCATCGTCGTCGTTGTCGTCGTTGTCGTCGTCGTCGTCGTTGTTGTCGTAGTTGTCGTCGCCCTTCTCCTCTTCATCCGTGTCATCTTCGTTGTCATCGTCATCGTAAACGTCGCCGTAGCCATAATCATGATGATATTTGTCATCATTGTGAACATCGTCGTCGGCAACAACATTGTCGTCGTTGCCTCTGTCGTCGAGGACACCTCCGCCACCGTCGCAGTCGTCATACGTACGCCAACAACTCATCGCCATCCTCGTCATTTTCTGTATCATTGCCATTTTTTTAGCATCGTCTCGGTCGTCGTCACTGAGGTGTCATGTCGTTTTTTCCATGTCTGTGGCCAGATTTCTACAACCTGGACCACCTGTGTGACGTCACCAGCAAGTTGACGTGTTTGCGAGGGGAGACAATCTTGAGTCCCTACGTACCAGAAGTCATCATGAACCGAGGCCTCACTGTCAGTACAAATACGTCATCCCTCTCCATCCCTCCATCTCCCGCCTCTTCCTCCTTCCCTCCCTCCTTCTTTTTCTCCTTTTTCATTTCCTCCCCTCCTTTTGTCCGTCTGCCTCAGATTCTCATTTCTCCCCTGTGTTCTAGCCTTCTCCTACTCATTGTCATGTTGATGATTATGATGATAATAATCACGATGATGAATTTGATGACTATGAGGACGACTGCTATTGTTGTGTCAACGACGATCATGACGATGACGACGAGGATAACGTTAATGCTAATTGTGTTCTGTGTTGCAGATGACTTTGAAGGAACACAGAGAAATCGTGGCTAAACTAACAAAGGCATCCTACATCCTGTGCAGCGTGAAATGCGACTTCTGCCTGTGTTCTCTCGTCTCCAGTGTCCTTGCTGCTGTTTGCTTCACGACCCTCGTATTTGCCATGATATTCTTGCGTTCTGTTTTATCATCTACCATCGGTTTGGGTTTGATGTTTGGCTCCGTGGCTCTGTCACTCATCGTGACACTCAAATGCGTGGATATCGCGTTTTGTGTAAGTGTTCCTCACCATTCTAATTTTGTTGGTGACGACGATTATAACAATGCCGACTTCGAAGATGTCGTTTACCAGATTAAAAGTAATTGTGATTACGTCAACAGTGACGATGATTTAAAACATTGAAGACAGCTGTTTTTGTTGCTGTTGTTGCTGCTGTTGCTTTTGCCGCTTTTGCTGCTGTTGCTGCTGTTGTTGTTTTTTTCGTCTTGTCCTGTCCTCGTCTTGTCCTTTCCTCGTCTTGTCCTGACTTCGTCTTGTCCTGTCTTCGTCTTATCCTGTCCTCGTCTTGTTTTCGTCTTGTTCCCGTCTTATCCTGTCTTCGTCTTGTCCTGTTTTCGTCTTTTTCTTTGTCTTGTCCTTGTTTTGTTGGTTGTTTGCTCTTGGCTGCTGTTGGCTGTTGGCTGCTGTTGGTTGTTGTTGTTGGTTGTTGTTGTTGGTTGTTGCTGGTCGTTGTTTGCTGTGGTATGCTGTTGTTTGCTGCTGCTGCTGCTGTTGCTGCCAATATTGTTGATAATGGTAACGACGTCGGTGATTTTGTGGTCGTGTATTAGTTGTGGTGATGCTGCTGGTAGTCTTTACAGCAGTTTTCGGCTGGTCGTCGAGCTAGCTGGCTGGCTGACTGGCTGGCTGACTGGCTAGCTGCTTGGCTGGCTGACTGGCTGACTGACTAGCTGTCTGTATTAACTGATGGATGTATAGATGGATGATGGATAAATGTAGGTATGGATGGATGGATGAATGGATTATAGACACGTGTTCTGTTATATACGCTCGTATGACTTCAAGCACAGTATTTACCAGGGCAAGAAACACGAATAAAGAAAGTGTTGCTGTAAGACTCCTTCGTCAGAATGAACATATTGATCTGAATGTTTGTCTGCGAACTTTGAATCACCATCAGGGAATGGCAACATCCATCCTCTTCATACTAAACGATTTAGTAATACTTGCTTTTTTCGTTTTCAACAGCAGAGGAAAATGCGTTTGAGGAAATCTCTGACAGAGGTCAACAGAATCTACTTTCGCCATCAGCTGATGGCCGGCCTTGTCGATAATCTGGGCTGCTGTCGAAGGTTTGCTTACCAGGTAACACTGCATCAAACGTCTTTCTAATACTGTGATAAAGTCTTTGTAACACTGCATCAAACGTCTTTGTAATACTGTGTTAAAGTCTTTGTAACACTGCATCAAACGTCTTTGTAATACTGTGTTAAAGTCTTTGTAACACTGCATCAAACGTCTTTGTAATACTGTGTTAAAGTCTTTGTAACACTGCATCAAACGTCTTTCTAATACTGTGTTAAAGTCTTTGTAACCCTGCATCAAACGTCTTTCTAATACTTTGTTAACGTTTTTGTAACACGGCATCAAACGTCTTTGTAATACTGTTTTAAAGTCTTTGTAACACTGCATCAAACGTCTTTCTAATACTGTGTTAAAGTCTTTGTAACACTGCATCAAACGTCTTTCTAATACTGTTTTAAAGTCTTTGTAACCCTGCATCAAACGTCTTTCTAATACTGAGTTAAGGTCTTTGTAACACTGCATGAAACGTCTTTCTAATACTGTGTTAAAGTCTTTGTAACACTGCATCAAACGTCTTTTAAATACTGTGTTAAAGTCTTTGTAACACTGCATCAAACGTATTTATAATACTGTGTTAAAGTCTTTGTAACACTGCATCAAACGTCCTTCTAATACTGTATTAAAGTCTTCGTAACACTGCATCAAACGTCATCCTAATACTGCGTTAAGGTCTTTGTAACACTGCATCAAACGTCTTTGTAATACTGTGTTAAAGTCTTTGTAACACTGCATGAAACGTCTTTCTAATACTGGGTTAAAGTCTTTGTAACACTGTATCAAACGTCTTTGTAATACTTTGTTAACGTTTTTGTAACACTGCATCAAACGTCTTTGTAATACTGTTTTAAAGTCTTTGTAACACTGCATCAAACGTCTTTGTAATACTGTGTTAAAGCCTTTGTAACACTGCATCAAACGTCTTTCTAATACTGTGTTAAAGTCTTTGTAACCCTGCATCAAACGTCTTTCTAATACTTTGTTAACGTTTTTGTAACACGGCATCAAACGTCTTTGTAATACTGTGTTAAAGTCTTTGTAACACTGCATCAAACGTCTTTCTAATACTGTGTTAAAGTCTGTGTAACCCTGCATCAAACGTCTTTCTAATACTGAGTTAAGGTCTTTGTAACACTGCATGAAACGTCTTTCTAATACTGTGTTAAAGTCTTTGTAACACTGCATCAAACGTCTTTTAAATACTGTGTTAAAGTCTTTGTAACACTGCATCAAACGTCATTCTGACATTTCTTGAAACGTGTGTGTAAAACTGCTTGAAATGTGCTTGTAACGCATTGAAACTGACACTTCATTTGTCATGACCATATTCTCATAGACAAAGGGTTGAATATGACAAAAGCGACATGCGATATATGTTTTCATACAGATAGTCCCCCTGTGGGTTCGGGGTAAGAATTGACCCACCGTGTCTCCCTACGCGATTCGTAAGAGGCGAATAACTAGGGACAACGTGACTTGATTCACGTTTGATCTAAACTGTTCTAGTGATTTTCGTGCTTAATGGCCTTATATAGCCTACAAAGGCTGATAGGCCGTAAAACGCCATCAATCCAATCAAATCCGATCATACAGATAGACATTTGGTTTGAAACCATATCAGATCAACAAACTACACCCAGTTTCAGCAGTACCAGCACATACCCTTAAGCAAATACTGTGGCCAACTTCCTCCTGGATAATACTTATACGTTCTTACATTTATTACATTATTCCTGAATGGATGAAAGGCGGACATTTCTTGAGTCGAAATATCGCGACCAAAAACACAGGTGGCTTCCTCCTTCTGTCCGCCAAGCCTCTACAACTCATTAGTAAACGCGTTTTCACTCGGACAGGTTACCTATCCAAACCCTAGGCCCAAAGATCAAAGCATAGCGGGCCAGGGGTGGGGGACCGACTAGAATCCTGTCATACATGTTTTTAAATCAGTGTCAGCCTGGTACAGTCAATGATAACAACAAACAAAAGCTAATCACTCAGGGAAATTTTCCAAACTTGACAAAACTTCATCGTATTATGGTGTCACCTTCACGCAATAGACCACTTGGTAGTTCCTGCGTTACATGACGGTACATAGCAGTACCACGTGATCGTAGTTCTCGATTTTCATTGGCTGTTGCTAGTCTACGTGTAAACAACGCCATTTTCTAATGATCGCAAGCGTGTGTGTTAAATAGGGAGGACCATATTTGTGATTGATAGGGAGGACCATATTTGTATGTGATAGGGAGGACCACATGTGTGTTTATGGAGGACCATGTGTGTGTTTGATAGGGAGGACCACGAGTGTGTTTTATAGGCCGGACTACGTGTGTTTGATAGGGAGGACCATATGTGTGTTTGAAAGGGAGGACCATAAGTGTTTGATAGGGAGGACTATGTGTGTGTTTGATAGGGGGGAACATGTGTGTGGTTGATAGGGAGGACCATGTGTGTGTTTGATAGAGAGGACCATGTGTGTATTTGATAGGGAGAACCATGTGTGTGTTTGATATGGAGGACCATGTGTGTGTTTGATATGGAGGACCACGTGTGTGTTTGATAGAGAGGACCATATGTGTGTTTGATAGGGAGGACCACGTTTGTGTTTGATAGGGAGGATTGCGTGTGTTTGATAGGGAGGACCGCGTGTGTTTGATAGGCAGGACCATGTGTGGGTTTGATAGGGAGGACTATGAGTGTGTTTGATAGGGAGGACCATGTGTGTGTTTGACAGGCAGGACCATGTGTGTGTTTGATAGGGAGGAACACGTTTTTGTTTGATAGGTAAGACCGCGTGTGTTTGATAGGGTGGACCGCGTGTGTTTGAAAGGAGGAACATATGTGTGTTTGATATGGAGGACCATGTGTGTGTTTGATAGGGAGGGCTATGTGTGTGTTTGATAGGGAGGACCATGCGTGTATTTAATAGGGAGAACTTCGTGTGTTTGACAGGGAGAACCACGTGTGTGTTTGATAAGGAGGACCATGTGTGTATTTGACAGGGAGAACTTCGTGTGTGTTTGATAGGGAGGACATGTGTGTATTTGATAGGGAGAACCACGTGTGTTTGATAGGGAGAACCACGTGTGTATTTGATATGGAGAAGCACGTGTATGTTTGATAGGGAGGACATGTGTGTTTGATAGGGAGGACCATGTGTGTATTTGATAGGGAGGACCATGTGTGTTCGATAGGGAGAACCACGTGTGTGTTTGATAGGGAGGACCATGTGTGTTTGATAAGGAGGACCACGTGTGTGTTTGATAGGGAGGACCACGTGTGTTTGATAGGAAGGACCATGTGTGTGTTTGATAGGGAGGACCACGTGTGTTTGATAGGGAGGACCACGTGTGTGGGTTTGATATGGAGGACCATGAGTGTGTTTGATAGGGAGGACCATGTGTGTGTTTGATAGGGAGGACCACGTGTGTTTGATAGGGAGGACCACGTGTGTGGGTTTGATATGGAGGACCATGAGTGTGTTTGATAGGGAAGACCATGTGTGTGTTTGATAGGGAGGACCAAGTGTGCGTTTGATAGGGAGGACCACGTGTATGTGTTTGATATGGAGGACCATGCGTGTTTTTGACAGGGAGGACCATATGTGTATTTGATAGGTAGGACCATGTGTGTGTTTGATATGGAGGACCACGTGTGTTTGATAGGGAGGACTACGTGTGTGTTTGATAGGGAGGACCTTCTTTGTGTTTGATACGGAAGACCATGCGTGTGTTTCATAGGGAGGACCACGTGTGTTTGATAGGGATTACCACGTGTGTTTGATAGTGAGGACCATGTGTGTGTTTGATAGGGAGGACACTGTGTATGATTGATATGGAGGACCATGTGTGTGTTTGATATGGAGGACCATGTGTGTGTTTGATAGGGAGGACCATGTGTGTGTTTGATATGGAGGACCATGTGTGTGTTTGAAAAGGGAGGACCATGTGTGTATTTGATATGGAGGACCATGTGTTTGTGTGATAGGGAGGACCATGTGTGTGTTTGATATGGAAGACCACGTGTCTTTGATAGGGAGGACCATGTGTGTGTTTGATATGGAGGACCATGTGTGTGTTTGATATGGAGGACCATGTGTGTGTTTGATAGGGAGGACCATGTGTGCATTTGATATGGAGGACCATGTGTTTGTGTGATAGGGAGGACCATGTGTGTGTTTGATATGGAAGACCACGTGTGTTTGATAGGGAGGACCATGTGTGTGTTTGATATGGAGGACCATGTGTGTGTTTGATAGGGAGGACCATGTGTGTGTTTGATAAAGAGGACCATGCGTCTGTTTAATAGGGAGGACTATATGTGTTTGATAAGGAGGACCACGTGTGTGTTTGATATGGAGGACCACGTGTGTGTTTGATATGGAGGACCATGTGTGTGTTTGATAGGCAGGACCATGTGTTTTTGTGATAGAGAGGACCATGTGTGTGTTTGATAGGGAGGACCACGTGTGTGTTTCATAGGGAGGACCACGTGTGTTTGATAGTGAGGGCCATGTGTGTATTTGATAGGGAGGACCATGTGTGTGTTTGATATGGAGGACCATGTGTGTGTTTGATATGGAAGACCACGTGTGTTTGATAGGGAGGACGATGTGTGTGTCTGATATGGAGGACCACGTGTGTTTGATATGAAGGACCATGTGTGTGTTTGATAGGGAGGACCATGTGTGTGTTTGATAAAGAGGAGCATGTGTCTGTTTAAAAGGGAGGACTATATGTGTTTGATAAGGAGGACCACGTGTGAGTTTGATAAGGAGGACCACGTGTGTGTTTGATAGGGAGGACCATGTGGGTGTTTGATAGGGAGGACCATGTGTTTTTATGATATAGACTACCATGTGTGTGTTTGATAGGGAGGACCACGTGTGTGTTTGATAGGGAGTACCACGTGTGTGTTTGCTAGGGAGGACCATGTGTGTGTTTGATAGGGAGGACCATGTGTTTTTGTGATAGGGAGGACCATGTGTTTGTTTGATAGGGAGGACCACATGTGTGTTTCATATGGAGGACCATGTGTTTGTGTGTGTGACTGTACGTCCTTTCCGCATTATTAAGAATTGTACACAAGTGGAATCAAGGTGACGGATTTACTGGTGCTTACATTAAAATGATCCTTTCTCCCTGTATTCTGTGTGAGTTGTCAGATGATGAACTATCATACAACTACTGTTATGAATTGCGTGTTTATGCATGTGTTAAATAATGAACATTTAAGAATGTAGAATTCAGCCAGGCCTCAAATAAATGTAGTAATAAATAACAAGCCATGCTTTGAAAGTTGTTTGATGTGGTGAAGCCTTGTGATGAAACAGTGAACAGTTTCAAACTAAGGCGCCGAGCTTCCAGTATGAGTATCCTTGACATTGATGAATTCAACATATGGACGTTCAACGTGATTGGCCAACTTTTAAAGTTAGAGTGGGGAAAATGTGCTGGCCAAGCACGCGCCAATTCCCTATTACCCTATTGGTTTAGAGGGAGTGAATTCCTAAGACTTTGAATGGAGAGATGTGGGGGAGAGAATAAAAAGGCTGCTGTCTGCTGACTTGAGGCTGGCACTCTCTGCTCTCCTGCTCCTGGCGTGGAGTGGAATCATCTGTGGCAAGGCCATGCCAATATGGGAGGAAGGACGGGTGACATCTGCCCTCCACCTCTCATCAACTCCAGCTCGAAGTCCAGCTGGCCTCTCTTGATGACCCCAGCACCAGAAAGGACGTGAGGGGAGATGATGCGGTTCCAACCCCCCCACCCTTCTATCAGGACCCACCCCTGTGTCAGTTGTCACCTCCCCAGCGCCCCAAAACATCACCCTTTGAAGCACGACCACCGGGGTCAACGGCTTTGACCCCTTCAGCATTCTTTCAAGCAGACTCACGTGAATTCTCCTTCCAGATAAGTTCTACCTTTATAGTACAGGCTGGCTGGCTAAATTAGGATTAATTAAATAAGTATTACTCATGCTCGTTGACTTAACAACCATTGCCTATCTTTTCAAGCATTATTAAAGTCATTTGGTATTTGATGTCTGCCCTCATCTTCTCTGTTGTCCTGTCCATTCTTGACACCAAGAAAGGTGAGTGAATGTTACAAGATTTCAGTGCGTTTCCCCTAGACACCCTCTCAATTAATAATAATCAGAGCCCTGTCTTGTAACAGTGTGATAGGGAGGACCATGTGTGTGTTTGATAGGGAGGACCACGTTTGTGTTTGATAGGGAGGACCGCGTGTGTTTGATAGGGAGGACCATGTGTGTGTTTGATAGGGAGGACCATATGTGTGTTTGATAGGGAGGACCATATGTGTGTTTGATAGGGAGGACCCTCTGTGTGTTTGATAAGGAGGACCATGTGTTTTTTCATAGAGAGAACCATGTATGTGTTTGATAAGGAGGGCCTCGTGTGTTTGATATGGAGAACCACGTGTGTGTTTGATAGGTAGGACCACGTGTGTGTTTGATAGGGAGGACCATTTGCGACTAAGAGGGGTAGACGGAGAAACCTGATTCCATTTTAGTTCAGAAGAGAACCGCCTTCACCTTGGTTCAGGACAGGCACTTTT
>JAWQFJ010032207.1:0-10000 GCA_034096865.1 Theodoxus fluviatilis | reverse complement strand
CAGAAACTCGACAGAGAACCTTTGCATTGCTCCAGCATGGACGAAGTCAGCGTTACGTTGCCAGACGGACACGTGTCTCCCAGGACTGCGTTTGTAACCTTTGGACTGGATCCAGCAAACGCATTCCAGCAGAGACAGACCTCTATCTGGAAGACTCCAGGTCACCATTGACATAGCAAATACAAAATATTGTCCAGTGGCACTTTTGTTTGCGTGTGAATGGGCACGCTGTGCAGTGTTGTTCTGTGTTGATTTAGAACTCCTCCAAACAAAGCGGAGCGTCTTTTTGCGGGTTGATTTCTCTGTGCTTCCTTTGTCAGGATCATCTCGCACGTCTTCTTCCGTCTCCTCCTTCACCCTCGACCCTAGGGTCAGAGGGCACGGACGACCAGCTCTTGGATGCAGGCACGTCACTCCAGATCATCCAAGGTGAAAGATCATCGCTTGGGGCAGGTCAAAGTTCGGCCATTGCCAGTGATCAGATCGAAGGAGATGACGTAGCGCTATTGAATCCATGCACGGAGACTGGGGAAACGGAAGAGGTGAGAATTGTACAGGACCTTTTTGTCTCACAGCCTTGAGTGCCGCCCTTTCTTTCACTTCGTACCCTCCCATGTCTCAAAGTCTGCCATGTCACACGTCCTGCTTTCTCTCTAGCTTTGCCTTTTTCACTAGTATTGCCTTGTCAGTAGCTTTGCCTTTTTCACTAGTATTGCCTTGTCAGTAGCTTTGTTTTTTTCACTCGTCTTGCCTTGTCACTAGTCTTGCCTTGTCACTAGTCTTGCCTTGTCACTAGTCTTGCCTTGTCACTAGTCTTGCCTTGTCACTAGCTTTGCCTTGTCACTAGTCTTGCCTTGTCACTAGTCTTGCCTTGTCACTAGTCTTGCCTTGTCACTAGTCTTGCCTTGTCACTAGTTTGCCTTGTCACTAGTGTTGCCTTGTCACGGGTTGCCTTGTCACTAGTCTTGCCTTGTCACTAGTCTTGCCTTGTCACTAGTCTTGCCTTGTCACTAGTCTTGCCTTGTCACTAGTCTTGCCTTGTCACTAGTCTTGCCTTGTCACTAGTCTTGCCTTGACAATAGTCTTGCCTTGTCACTGGTCTTGCCTTGTCACTAGTCTTGCCTTGACACTAGTCTTGCCTTGTCACTAGTCTTGCCTTGTCACTAGTCTTGCCTTGTCACTAGTCTTGCCTTGTCACTAGTCTTGCCTTGTCACTAGTCTTGCCTTGTCACTAGTCTTGCCTTGTCACTAGTCTTGCCTTGTCACTAGTCTTGCCTTGTCACTAGTCTTGCCTTGTCACTAGTCTTGCCTTGTCACTAGTCTTGCCTTGTCACTAGTCTTGCCTTGTCACTAGTCTTGCCTTGTCACTAGTCTTGCCTTGTCACTAGTCTTGCCTTGTCACTAGTCTTGCCTTGTCACTAGTCTTGCCTTGTCACTAGTCTTGCCTTGTCACTAGTCTTGCCTTGTCACTAGTCTTGCCTTGTCACTAGTCTTGCCTTGTCACTAGTCTTGCCTTGTCACTAGTCTTGCCTTGTCACTAGTCTTGCCTTGTCACTAGTCTTGCCTTGTCACTAGTCTTGCCTTGTCACTAGTCTTGCCTTGTCACTAGTCTTGCCTTGTCACTAGTCTTGCCTTGTCACTAGTCTTGCCTTGTCACTAGTCTTGCCTTGTCACTAGTCTTGCCTTGTCACTAGTCTTGCCTTGTCACTAGTCTTGCCTTGTCACTAGTCTTGCCTTGTCACTAGTCTTGCCTTGTCACTAGTCTTGCCTTGTCACTAGTCTTGCCTTGTCACTAGTCTTGCCTTGTCACTAGTCTTGCCTTGTCACAGTCTTGCCTTGTCACTAGTCTTGCCTTGTCACTAGTCTTGCCTTGTCACTAGTCTTGCCTTGTCACTAGTCTTGCCTTGTCACTAGTCTTGCCTTGTCACTAGTCTTGCCTTGTCACTAGTCTTGCCTTGTCACTAGTCTTGCCTTGTCACTAGTCTTGCCTTGTCACTAGTCTTACCTTGTCACTAGTCTTGCCTTGTCACTGGTCTTGCCTTGTCACCAGTCCTGCCTTGTCACTAGTCTTGCCTTGTCACTAGTTTTGCCTACTAATCTCGCTTTGTCAAAGTCTAGACTTACCTAGTTATTCGTCTCTTACTAATTGTCTAAGAAGAAGAGGGAAAGAGCCGGTGTCAGACTGTCGTAGGCTAAGGTAAGGAAAAAGAAAAAGGAAAAACTGTGAACGGAATCTGACCGTATGTATTTTTTCTCAAGAGATGGGGGCCCTGAAGAGGGCCGTTTCGAGCGTCGGCGAGCTTTCGGAGAGGATACTCCTTCTTCAGGCTAAGTGGTTAGGAACTGGCGGTGGTAGGGTTTAAATAGGGGACTTGAGGAGAGGTTCACTTCAGGTATGGCGGAGGCTTGTGCCCTAACCACTCAAGTCCCCTATTTAAACCTTACCCCCGCCAGTTCCTAACCACTTAGCCTGAAGAAGGAGTATCCTCTCCGAAAGCTCGCCGACGCTCGACACGGTCCTCTTCAGGGCCCCCATCTCTCGAGAAAGAATACATATGGTCAGACTCCGGTCACTGTTTTTCCTTTTTCTTTTTCCTTACCTTTGTCTAAGAAGATGTGACTTCTCACAACTGACAAGGAAGGCAACCATTTCCTTCCAGTTTTACCTTGATGTCACCACATTGTCGTTGCAGAAGTACTACTTCAGTAGTAGTAGCAGTAGTAGTAGTAGTGGTGGTGGTAGTGGTGGTGGTGGTGGAGGTGGTGGTGGTGGTGGTGGTGGAAGTCGTGCTAGTACTAGTACTAGTAGTAAAGCTGTCACTTAAACTGCTGAATGAAAGCTGCACTCACACTCCATGTCTCTTTGTTACAGAGCTCACCTGAGCAGAGTCGGGCACTGGAGCTACTGCTGAAATACAGCGGGGACTACATGAGGGACTACATCGAGGGCAAGCTGCCTTGTGTGAGACTTCCAGACACGTGCGTCAGGTGACCTGTCTGTGTCAGTACGTGGAGGACAGGATTGCTGTGGTCTAGGTCGTGTTGGAGCTGTCTGTCTGTGTGTGTCGGCAGTAGAAGACAGCTTAGTTGCATTCTAGAGGCTGTTGGCGCTGAGCTAATGTCGCTGGCAAAGGAAGACGCCTGTGGCCTAGGACATGTTGGGGATGTCTACTGTTGGTTTGCAGAGGAGATGATAAGGGTCCATGCTATCTGGAACCTGGTAAAAACCGCTGTCTTTGTCGGAGATGCAGTCCTGTGGCTAGAGCCCTCGCCCGCTATCGCTTGTGGCTGGTGGTGTGTGCGTTCCACATTGCGCGCATCGCAGTGTTGCATCCTTGGGTGTGTTGATAAGTGCATCTCTTCCAGCATTTTTATTTTAGAGACGGGGCAGTGTCTCATTTGCAGGTGAAATACATTAGTATTCAAGAGTCATATTTGTATCATGCATTTCTGCACCTGTGTATAAATGCAGGAGAAACATTCCACGTTGTTTACGTTATTTATCTTGGAGCTTTTTCTTACTCGACCAAAGCAGATGTAAACTGAGGTTTAGAAATGTATGTTACAGCTTGTGCTTTCAAACGACAAAGAATATTAAAAGGATTTTATTTTTAATCGTCATTTAGCTAAAATGTATTTAATTCCTTTTTCAAACCCAAAGATAAAACCAAGAGGGAATCTTTGGCTCTCATTCGCACTATTGTATTATAGAGTTTAATCATCATCTCTGCTTACAGTTGCTTCAACTGAGATCGTCAACTTTCCTTGGTCTATGTGGTGCCTGGGACGACTGAATTGTAAACAGTTAACAGCGGCTTTACATAGTCTACAAAGGCTACAAGACCGACAGGGCTGATTCATAGTCTCTTTCTCTCTCAAGTGTACATACTCGAGTATGAGTTGTGCTCACGCGCCTAGCAAGCGTTGTCTTGAGCAGCTCTGGAGAAAAACTTTGTATTTCTGATGTGAAACAGTAGATGACCCAGAACAAACTTAAACTTAATGATTCAAAGACCGAAGCTCTCCTGGTTGGCGGTAGAGGCGAATTCGGTCAGGCCCTGAAACTAACCATAGGTCAGAGTGAGATAGAATTCTCAAAGTCTGTTAGAAACTTAGGTGTCATGTTCGATGATGATCTTTCTATGAGAGTTCATGTGAACAAAGTTTGCCAGTTAGCTTACTACGAGTTCAGGAAAATTGGCACTATTCGTCACTATCTTTCACAACAGGCCTCTCAAACCCTTGTCACTTCCCTTGTTCTGTCCCGTCTTGATTATGGAAATTCTCTTCTTGCCGGCATTCCTGACACTCTGCTAAACAAACTGCAAAAAGTCCAAAACACTGCTGTTAGATTCGTTTTTAGATGTCCCAAGAGAACTCCCACATCCAACTCCTTCGTGCACTGCATTGGCTCCCCGTCGCTCAGAGGATAGAGTATAAGCTAGCCACTATGTGTTTCAACTTCTTCAATCAAACTGCACCACACGCACTCAAAGAAATTCTCACTGTCTACACCCCCGCTAGAAATAACCGTTCAGCTGCAGACACCAAAGCGTTAAATGTCCCCCGTCGCAAAAAGAAAACCCAAGGGCAGCGAGCTTTTTCTTACATCGGCCCTGTAACGTGGAATAGCCTACCTTTCCCTGTCCGTCACTCTGATTCCATGTCCCAGTTCAAAACCTCCCTCAAGACACACCTGTTCCGGTCAGCCTTTCCTGACGAGCAGTGAAGTGCTTCACAAGGCGCCTCTTTTATGTTTTGTGTTTTGTTTATTGCCTGCTACTTAATTAATTGTATTGTATTTAATTTTTCTTTTTTTTCAACTGTACAGTGTGCGAGTGTTAGAATGCTTTGTATGAGTGTAGACTTTCTCATTGTAAACGCCATGAGCTTGCCTAATAGGGAAGGTATGTGCGTAGAAATAGCCTGTATTATTATTATTATTATTATTATTATTATTATTATTATTATTATTACATGGAAGAGTACACGAATCAGATGGAGGGAATACTGTCAGGTCATAGTGAATTTCTACACGTTTGGCCACAGAGACCCGGATGTCTCAAGTCAGGAAACGTACGCATGATTCGAGCAAGCCTCGATGTGAAATTGTCACCAAAAGGAACATGACTGTGTCTTTGTTGTTTTGCTAACCTGACTGTGCCTTTGTTGTTTTGCTAACCTGATGGTGTCTTTGCTGTTTTGCTAACCTGAAGGTGCCTTTGCTGTTTTGCTAACCTGACTGTGCCTTTGCTGTTTTGCTAACCTGACTGTGCCTTTGCTGTTTTGCTAACCTGATGTGTCTTTGCTGTTTTGCTAACCTGACTGTGTCTTTGCTGTTTTGCTAACCTGACTGTGTCTTTGCTGTTTTGCTAACCTGACTGTGTCTTTGCTGTTTTGCTAACCTGACTGTGCCTTTGCTGTTTTGCTAAAGTGAGTGTGCCTTTGCTGCTTTGCTAACCTGATTGTGTCTTTGCTGTTTTGCTAACCTGAAAGTGCCTTTGCTGTTTTGCTAACCTGATGGTGTCTTTGCTGTTTTGCTAACCTGATGGTGTCTTTGCTGTTTTGCTACACTTTGCCACTTTGCAATGTCAGTTGAACCTTTGCTACTTGATAAGCTGTTTATGCTGTCCGTGAATTACCAGATTTGTTTCCGCAAAGCGCGCAGGTGTGAAGGTTGCAGAAATAGAGCGTGCATTACTACGACTGTGCTTTATGTTTTATCAAGCAAAGAATTAGTGCAACCTTAACCAATAGGGCGCAAGCGCAACAGAAGTTATTCTAATCATGACTGCCTGAGTTCAGTCAAAACGGTTTCCATTCTCACACGTGCGATGATGTCCACTGGAAAATTGAGATTATTTTTCGGGACGAGTTTTGTCCCATGTTGTACAGTGGTGGGGGAGGGATGTTGTTTCTTCCTGTTAGGTGCGTGAAGCACTGGGGTGTCTCCATTCCGGAAAACGCAGTTGTCTTGGCTCTGGTACAGCCAACTGTTATGGTTCCCTCTGGGAACTGACTACGGGACTCGTGTCCTACTCGTTCCTGTTCTGTGTTCCCGCTCTTCTGACATCTAGGAATCACGTGGTTCTTCACACCAGTTTCTCTCCCCTGTGGGTTGGGGGAGCAAGAACAGACCCACGGCGTCTCCCTACGCGATTCGTAAGAAGCAAATAACCAGGGACACCGTGACTTGATTTGCGCTGACTCTAAACCGTTCTAGTGATTCTCGTGCCCAGTGGTCCTATAGGCTTTAAAGGCTGATGTAAAACTCCGTCTCTCCATCTATCTATGTGTACCAGTTTCTCGTGCCCAGTGGTCCTATAGGCTTTAAAGGCTGATGTAAAACTCCGTCTCTCCATCTATCTATGTGTACCAGTTTCTCGTGCCCAGTGGTCCTATAGGCTTTAAAGGCTGATGTAAAACTCCGTCTCTCCATCTATCTATGTGTACCAGTTTCTCGTGCCCAGTGGTCCTATAGGCTTTAAAGGCTGATGTAAAACTCCGTCTCTCCATCTATCTATGTGTACCAGTTTCTCGTGCCCAGTGGTCCTATAGGCTTTAAAGGCTGATGTAAAACTCCGTCTCTCCATCTATCTATGTGTACCAGTTTCTCGTGCCCAGTGGTCCTATAGGCTTTAAAGGCTGATGTAAAACTCCGTCTCTCCATCTATCTATGTGTACCAGTTTCTCGTGCCCAGTGGTCCTATAGGCTTTAAAGGCTGATGTAAAACTCCGTCTCTCCATCTATCTATGTGTACCAGTTTCTCGTGCCCAGTGGTCCTATAGGCTTTAAAGGCTGATGTAAAACTCCGTCTCTCCATCTATCTATGTGTACCAGTTTCTCGTGCCCAGTGGTCCTATAGGCTTTAAAGGCTGATGTAAAACTCCGTCTCTCCATCTATCTATGTGTACCAGTTTCTCGTGCCCAGTGGTCCTATAGGCTTTAAAGGCTGATGTAAAACTCCGTCTCTCCATCTATCTATGTGTACCAGTTTCTCGTGCCCAGTGGTCCTATAGGCTTTAAAGGCTGATGTAAAACTCCGTCTCTCCATCTATCTATGTGTACCAGTTTCTCGTGCCCAGTGGTCCTATAGGCTTTAAAGGCTGATGTAAAACTCCGTCTCTCCATCTATCTATGTGTACCAGTTTCTCGTGCCCAGTGGTCCTATAGGCTTTAAAGGCTGATGTAAAACTCCGTCTCTCCATCTATCTATGTGTACCAGTTTCTCGTGCCCAGTGGTCCTATAGGCTTTAAAGGCTGATGTAAAACTCCGTCTCTCCATCTATCTATGTGTACCAGTTTCTCGTGCCCAGTGGTCCTATAGGCTTTAAAGGCTGATGTAAAACTCCGTCTCTCCATCTATCTATGTGTACCAGTTTCTCGTGCCCAGTGGTCCTATAGGCTTTAAAGGCTGATGTAAAACTCCGTCTCTCCATCTATCTATGTGTACCAGTTTCTCGTGCCCAGTGGTCCTATAGGCTTTAAAGGCTGATGTAAAACTCCGTCTCTCCATCTATCTATGTGTACCAGTTTCTCGTGCCCAGTGGTCCTATAGGCTTTAAAGGCTGATGTAAAACTCCGTCTCTCCATCTATCTATGTGTACCAGTTTCTCGTGCCCAGTGGTCCTATAGGCTTTAAATGCTGATGTACAACTCCGTCTCTCCATCTATCTATGTGTACCAGTTTCTCGTGCCCAGTGGTCCTATAGGCTTTAAAAGCTGATGTACAACTCCGTCTCTCCATCTATCTATGTGTACCAGTTTCTCGTGCCCAGTGGTCCTATAGGCTTTAAAGGCTGATGTAAAACTCCGTCTCTCCATCTATCTATGTGTACCAGTTTCTCGTGCCCAGTGGTCCTATAGGCTTTAAAGGCTGATGTAAAACTCCGTCTCTCCATCTATCTATGTGTACCAGTTTCTCGTGCCCAGTGGTCCTATAGGCTTTAAAGGCTGATGTAAAACTCCGTCTCTCCATCTATCTATGTGTACCAGTTTCTCGTGCCCAGTGGTCCTATAGGCTTTAAAGGCTGATGTAAAACTCCGTCTCTCCATCTATCTATGTGTACCAGTTTCTCGTGCCCAGTGGTCCTATAGGCTTTAAAGGCTGATGTAAAACTCCGTCTCTCCATCTATCTATGTGTACCAGTTTCTCGTGCCCAGTGGTCCTATAGGCTTTAAAGGCTGATGTAAAACTCCGTCTCTCCATCTATCTATGTGTACCAGTTTCTCGTGCCCAGTGGTCCTATAGGCTTTAAAGGCTGATGTAAAACTCCGTCTCTCCATCTATCTATGTGTACCAGATTCTCGTGCCCAGTGGTCCTATAGGCTTTAAAGGCTGATGTAAAACTCCGTCTCTCCATCTATCTATGTGTACCAGATTCTCGTGCCCAGTGGTCCTATAGGCTTTAAAGGCTGATGTAAAACTCCGTCTCTCCATCTATCTATGTGTACCAGATTCTCGTGCCCAGTGGTCCTATAGGCTTTAAAGGCTGATGTAAAACTCCGTCTCTCCATCTATCTATGTGTACCAGATTCTCGTGCCCAGTGGTCCTATAGGCTTTAAAGGCTGATGTAAAACTCCGTCTCTCCATCTATCTATGTGTACCAGATTCTCGTGCCCAGTGGTCCTATAGGCTTTAAAGGCTGATGTAAAACTCCGTCTCTCCATCTATCTATGTGTACCAGTTTCTCGTGCCCAGTGGTCCTATAGGCTTTAAAGGCTGATGTAAAACTCCGTCTCTCCATCTATCTATGTGTACCAGTTTCTCGTGCCCAGTGGTCCTATAGGCTTTAAAGGCTGATGTAAAACTCCGTCTCTCCATCTATCTATGTGTACCAGTTTCTCGTGCCCAGTGGTCCTATAGGCTTTAAAGGCTGATGTAAAACTCCGTCTCTCCATCTATCTATGTGTACCAGTTTCTCGTGCCCAGTGGTCCTATAGGCTTTAAAGGCTGATGTAAAACTCCGTCTCTCCATCTATCTATGTGTACCAGTTTCTCGTGCCCAGTGGTCCTATAGGCTTTAAAGGCTGATGGGCCGTAAAACTCCATCTCTCCATCTATCTATGTGTACCAGTTTCTACGCGCCATTAGTTGTTCGTTTCATTAATTTAGGAGCGTCCTTGATTTCTTTATTCTCTGCTTACTTTGTATATATTTCCTTTTTTGTATTATTGTGCTAGTGTTCTGTAAATGATGATTTTTTAAATACTGTTTTGCTTGTTGTTGAATTATGGTTAGTTCTAATTTACGTGTATTTTGTAACATTGTCATTGTTGGTTGATTAACTTGAACATTTAATTTGCATATATTTGAATATTAAATTTTTTGTTTATTACTCAGGAGTCTGGTGTTTGTGTCGTTATTGTTTTATTTGTGTAGTCGGGTGGTTGGGAAGGATCCCGTCTGTATCACCACTGCCGTCTACAAAAACCGACGGTCGTGACAATCTTTATTTCACGAATTCTGGTCAAAGTTATGTCTATTTCAAGCTTTGTATCCTCATGGAAAAGTCTATTACAAATGTGTGGATTTAAGTGCAAAGGTACAGCATACATGAAGCTGAGAGAGAGAGAGAGAGAGAGAGAGAGAGAGAGAGAGAGAGAGAGAGAGAGAGAGAGAGAGAGAGAGAGAGAGAGAGAGAGAGAGAGGGGACGGGGGGTTGGAACCTGTAAGTGGTCAGACACAGACACACTGGCATTAAAAGCCTTGATAGACACACGGACTTACACAGAGACACGCACGCATACACACATATACACACACATATACACACACGCACGCACGCACATGCACCTACAGACAGACAAAAAAACAAACACACATGCACTGACACATTCACACTGACAGATTCTCACCCACAAACCCACACATCCCATGAAATAGCACGCAGACACAATCACCCATCCACGTACACATCCACAACAGACACACACACACGAGCGCGCGCGAGCGCGCACACACATACACACTCACACACATGCACACACGCCTTTAC
>JAWQFJ010032204.1:32500-37554 GCA_034096865.1 Theodoxus fluviatilis | reverse complement strand
CCCTCACCTCCATCTCCACCCCTCACCTCCATCTCCACCCCTCACCTCCATCTCCACCCCTCACCTCCATCTCCACCCCTCACCTCCATCTCCACCCCTCACCTCCATCTCCACCCCTCACCTCCATCTCCACCCCTCACCTCCATCTCCACCCCTCACCTCCATCTCCACCCCTCACCTCCATCTCCACCCTCACCTCCATCTCCACCCCTCACCTCCATCTCCACCCCTCACCTCCATCTCCACCCCTCACCTCCATCTCCACCCCTCACCTCCATCTCCACCCTCACCTCCATCTCCACCCCTCACCTCCATCTCCACCCTCACCTCCATCTCCACCCCTCACCTCCATCTCCACCCCTCACCTCCATCTCTACCCCTCACCTCCATCTCCACCCCTCACCTCCATCTCCACCCCTCACCTCCATCTCTACCCTCACCTCCATCTCCACCCCTCACCTCCATCTCCACCCCTCACCTCCACCTGCATCCCTCACCTCCATCTCCACCCCTCACCTCCATCTCCACCCCTCACCTCCATCTCCACCCCTCACCTCCATCTCCACCCCTCACCTCCATCTCCACCCCTCACCTCCATCTCCACCCCTCACCTCCATCTCCACCCCTCACCTCCACCTCTACCCCTCACCTCCATCTCCACCCCTCACCTCCATCTCCACCCCTCACCTCCATCTCCACCCCTCACCTCCACCTGCATCCCTCACCTCCATCTCCACCCCTCACCTCCACCTCCACCCCTCACCTCCATCTCCACTCCTCACTTACCTCCACCCCTCACCTCCATCTCCACCCCTCACCTCCATCTCTACCACTCACCTCCACCTCCACCCCTCACTTACCTCCACCCCTCACCTCCACCTCTACCCCTCACCTCCACCTCTACCCCTCACCTCCATCTCCACCCCTCACCTCCACCTCCACCCCTCACCTCCACCTCCACCCCTCACCTCCACCTCCACCCCTCACCTCCACCTCCACCCCTCACCTCCATCTCCACCCCTCACCTCCATCTCCACCCCTCACCTCCATCTCCACCCCTCACCTCCACCTCCACCCCTCACCTCCATCTCCACCCCTCACTTACCTCCACCCCTCACCTCCACCTCCACCCCTCACCTCCATCTCCACCCCTCACTTACCTCCACCCCTCACTTCCACCTCCACCCCTCAACTCCACCCCTCACCTCCACCAATCACCTCCACCTCTACCCCTCACCTCCACCTCTACCCCTCACCTCCAACCCTCACCTCCACCTCTACCCCTCACCTCCACCTCCACCCCTCACCTCCATCTCCACCTCTCACTTACCTCCACCCCTCACCTCCACCTCTACCCCTCACCTCCACCTCTACCCCTCACCTCCAACCCTCACCTCCACCTCTACCCCTCACCTCCACCTCTACCCCTCACCTCCACCTCCACCCCTCACCTCCACCTCACCCCTCACCTCCACCTCCACCCCTCACCTCCTCCCCTACCCCTCACCTCCACCTGTTGTCGTTAGCTACCTCTTGCGATAAATGTTTGCAATCAGTTCACTCACATATACCGGTGGGTATTCGGTAATGGAGGTTTTTACTTTGTCCAACGAGTATTTCGCCTGCCACGTGGAGCAACAACTTGGCGGTACAGGTGCGCCTGAGCAGTAAAGGCACACGCTGTCGGACAAATGCCTCTGGTCCTGGAATCTGTATAGGCGCGGAGTGAGAAATCAAACACCATTGGACGGCAGTCAGATTCAGCAGTGTTTTTGATACGTCAGATGAAAACATGTGCGATCACAACATATTAGATATGGCTCAGTGGCTGAGTGGTCAGCGCGCTTGACCTGCACTTGACCTGCAGTCGCTCGCGGCTAGATGGTGCGGCGTTCGAAGCTGCGCTGACCGCAGAGTTGCATCCTTGAGCAAGGTGCTTAGTTTTCTCCCCACTCAGGAGTAAAACGGGTACCTGTGAGGGCTGAGCTGGAAAATTGTGACAGCGAACATTGGCGCGTTGCTCTCCGGGGAGCGGGGATAGTGTTGGAGTGGGGATAGTGTGGGAGTGGGGATAGTGTGGGAGTGGGGATAGTGTGGGAGTGGGGATAGTGTGGGAGTGGGGATAGTGTGGGAGCGGGGATAGTGTGGGAGCGGGGATAGTGTGGGAGTGGCGATAGTGTTGGAGTGGAAAATAAATGGCCCGATGACCAGGGGTTAAAAGTGTGCAGTTTGAGCACCCATCCAGGGGAGGTAAGTCGCAATGTAGAAAGGCATCTTTACCTGACCGTACCTGTAATCAGTGACTCCAGGAATAGCAGTCGCATAGTGGGGTGGACTTGCAGTAACCTGATGATGGAAAACATTAAACCTGACGCCTGAATTGGATACCGTATCAGTTCCCTCTGTAAGACACTCCTGTCGAATCCTTTCTGATGGCCTCAGAAGTTCATATAGTTCCATGACTTCATCATAAAAATCAGAGACATGTTTATAAACATGTATGTAAACACTATGCTCTTACAGGTGTCTACAAGGCTGTAGTAGTTACCACTCTCCTATACGGCTCTGAATCATGGGTCACCTATCGCAGTCACATACGACTCCTTGAGCGCTTTCATCAGCGCTGCCTCCGCACCATCCTGAACATCCACTAGAGTGACTTTAGCACAAACATCGAGGCCCTCGAACAGGCTGGGGTCACCAGCATTGAGGCCATGCTACTGAAGTCGCAGCTGCGCTGGGCAGGACATGCCCACATGACGGAAGAGTTTCGCCTGCCTAAGGTCACCATGTATGGCGAACTCTCCACTGGCCAATGTGACAGACGGGGACCAAAGAAACGCTACAAAGACTGCCTCAGGAAGTCCCTCAATGCTTGCCACATAGACCATCGTCGTTGGTCAACACTTGCTGCAGATCGTGACACCTGGCAGCTCGTCGTAAGCAGGGCCGTCGCCTCCTTCGAGAACACCCGTAGGGCCTCCATGGAAGAAAAGCGAAATAGGAGAAAGAACCAGGCAGCTGCGACCGACCAGACCTTCCCCTGCAGCAAATGCGACCGGACCTGCCGATCCCGCATCGGACTTCTCAGTGCTGAGCGGGCCTGCAAAGGACGTGGACCATGACTTCTCAGTCCTGATCGGGCCTGCAAAGGACGTGGACCATGACTTTCCAGATCTTCGTAAACGAAGCAAAACCATGATGACAGCTGTGAGGAGAAGATTTAGAGCATGCGAACTGTTGTCAAAATCATGGGTTGCAGAAGATTTCGAACACCAGGAAATCTTTTTAAGCCCTTGTCCTGCTTCAGGATGTATAAAGTTAACTCCATGTTGCCAGATGCATGGAATTGCCCCAGAGGTGCGTTTGTAACAGACTTTGGATCAGATCCAGCGCAAGCATTCCAAACCAAACATTCATCTGTGGGTTGGGGGTCAGAATTGACCCACCGCGTCTCCCTGTGGGTTGGGGGTCAGCATTGACCCACCGCGTCTCCCTGTGGGTTGGGGGTCAGCATTGACCCACCGCGTCTCCCTGTGGGTTGGGGGTCAGCATTGACCCACCGCGTCTCCCTGTGGGTTGGGGGTCAGAATTGACCCACCGCGTCTCCCTGTGGGTTGGGGGTCAGCATTGACCCACCGCGTCTCCCTGTGGGTTGGGGGTCAGCATTGACCCACCGCGTCTCCCTGTGGGTTGGGGGTCAGAATTGACCCACCGCGTCTCCCTGTGGGTTGGGGGTCAGCATTGACCCACCGCGCCTCCCTGTGGGTTGGGGGTGAGAATAGACCCACCGCGCCTCCCTGTGGGTTGGGGGTCAGAATTGACCCACCGCGCCTCCCTGTGGGTTGGGGGTCAGAATTGACCCACCGCGCCTCCCTGTGGGTTGGGGGTCAGAATTGACCCACCGCGTCTCCCTGTGGGTTGGGGGTGAGAATAGACCCACCGCGTCTCCCTGTGGGTTGGGGGTGAGAATAGACCCACCGCGTCCCCCTGTGGGTTGGGGGTCAGCATTGACCCACCGCGTCCCCCTGTGGGTTGGGGGTCAGCATTGACCCACCGCGTCCCCCTGTGGGTTGGGGGTCAGCATTGACCCACCGCGTCCCCCTGTGGGTTGGGGGTAAGAATAGACCCACCGCGTCTCCCTGTGGGTTGGGGGTAAGAATAGACCCACCGCGTCCCCCTGTGGGTTGGGGGTCAGCATTGACCCACCGCGTCTCCCTGTGGGTTGGGGGTAAGAATAGACCCACCGCGTCCCCCTGTGGGTTGGGGGTAAGAATAGACCCACCGCGTCTCCCTGTGGGTTGGGGGTAAGAATAGACCCACCGCGTCTCCCTGTGGGTTGGGGGTCAGAATTGACCCACCGCGTCTCCCTGTGGGTTGGGGGTCAGAATTGACCCACCGCGTCTCCCTGTGGGTTGGGGGTCAGCATTGACCCACCGCGTCTCCCTGTGGGTTGGGGGTCAGCATTGACCCACCGCGTCTCCCTGTGGGTTGGGGGTCAGCATTGACCCACCGCGTCTCCCTGTGGGTTGGGGGTCAGCATTGACCCACCGCGTCTCCCTGTGGGTTGGGGGTCAGCATTGACCCACCGCGTCTCCCTGTGGGATGGGGGTCAGCATTGACCCACCGCGTCTCCCTGTGGGTTGGGGGTCAGCATTGACCCACCGCGTCTCCCTGTGGGTTGGGGGTCAGCATTGACCCACCGCGTCTCCCTGTGGGTTGGGGGTCAGCATTGACCCACCGCGTCTCCCTGTGGGTTGGGGGTCAGCATTGACCCACCGCGTCTCCCTGTGGGTTGGGGGTCAGAATTGACCCACCGCGTCCCCCTGTGGGTTGGGGGTCAGCATTGACCCACCGCGTCCCCCTGTGGGTTGGGGGTCAGCATTGACCCACCGCGTCCCCCTGTGGGTTGGGGGTAAGAATAGACCCACCGCGTCTCCCTGTGGGTTGGGGGTAAGAATAGACCCACCGCGTCCCCCTGTGGGTTGGGGGTAAGAATAGACCCACCGCGTCCCCCTGTGGGTTGGGGGTAAGAATAGACCCACCGCGTCTCC